>JAVQJL010084945.1:0-32512 GCA_036024295.1 Nannoperca obscura
CATATTTTCTAGTAATGTATTTCAGCTCATAGCTTCTTTAGCTACTACACTTCAGCTTTCAGTTCTGGCTATTCATTTCACATTTCTGCCTCTTCAACATTTCAAACATTTCACATTTCTGCAATTTAAGCATTTCAGCTTTCAGCATTCACACGCATTTTCTGCAGGAAATGCAATTTTTCTAGTTTGAAATAATGTTGTCATTTGTTGTCAAGTACATTAATTTATGACCCGCTGCTGCAGGAAAACCTTCCTGAGTCTATCATCACTTCAGATGAAAGCCACAGTGCTCATGGTATACCTCTTTTTTAAAGCCCTTGTAAGGAATCTCGGCTTAGTACCCAAACGACTCACCACTGACCTCTAGAAGCCCTTTTGACTAAATTACAATAACTGACCTGCGTTTGACATAGTAGCCTGTAGATAATGTGTAAGTACTTTAAGAAACGACTGGCATGCAGCACATTCTAATCAACGATAATGATTAGTTTGTCTCTCAAGGAAGCAGCCAATGAGTTTCTTAAGATACAACCTGATAACAGAAATCCTTTAAGCAATTGGAAGCATTTTATTAAATTCTATGCAAATTCAATTTTCTTATTACCTGTACAGGGCATGACAGTGGACAGGCAATTGGCATTTAAGCTACATCTCAAACACACACACACACACAAACAAATCTGTTATGTTTCTAATATCCACCAGATGGCAGGGTTAGAGTTAGTGAGCTATTCCCAACATTTGTAATCAAGACTAAAGTGCTGCTTTTGTCAGTTGTGAAAATCTATTGCTGCCAAAGGGCAGTGCAGTTGGATGCTGTGGTTAAAAAGAACTACACATACAGTGCATACATTTTCCAGTTGGCTTTCTGTACTTACCCTCCCTTATCCTCAGATTTTAGAATAGCCACATTCGAATGTACATGTACTACATATCAAGTTTAACATTGCATCCATTTAATGACAGCAAATATATCATGCTATTTTTAATCATTGTTTTTTTCTTTTTTAACATGTTTAGCGTCATCCTGGCACAACAATTCATTTACATTCACTTAAGCGCAGCGTGGAAATCAGCTTGAATCCTCCGTGCTCCAGTTTGTGAAAATTGCATTGGCTTTGTGTGTAAATGCAGCTGAAAGCAAAGCTGTTTAACATTCAGTATCTCCTCCTTGGAGGAGCTATTGTATTGATTCAAAATGAACCTCCCAACTAAACAAACAAGTGTGAAGCTGAACCTTTTAATAACTGCAATATTATATAATAATAAAATAATAATAATAAACTAACTATATAAAATAAAATAACTTTTGCAAAGATAGTAATTTGCACGATGTTTATCTCAAAGGATAAATCATTTCCCATCTATTACCAGTTACAAACTACCTGCTTCTGCAAGTTGATCATTCATATTGTACAAAAAAATGACTGGACTGGAGATACTAGAAAATCTAAACAATGGCATAGTTTAGAAAATAGTCAGCAGTGATGAAAGGTCTTGTGGTATGGTCCTTTAAGGTAAAACTATTAACATATAAATGTCATGTCAAGTATCACTTGGCATGTCTGCAAAATGTTTTGATCATACAGATCAGTCTCATACAGTAGATTGGTAAGTGTAATAGTTTGTTATATATTGAAACATGAAATCATTTTCCTCGACTGTAGAGAAACTCAGTTTGCATGTTGCAGTGTACATGCAGTTGCTCTTTGATAGTTTTACCAAAATGTTCTATGCAAATTGTACAACCAGCGTTAAATTGCCATGATTCCCTCATATACTGTATATGATGCAGTTACACACAATACTTTTACCCGTCACATTCCTGTTGAATCCAGGTGAGCTTCTGGAGTGCCACTTCTCTGACTCTGCTGCTTGGGGATTAAATCGATGGTGTTGACTGCACATATTTAAAAAAAATAGCATTTATTTTGTAGTGACATCAAAATCATCTGTACTTCTACAGGTTGACTTAAAATTATTTATAAAACTTTATTTTCTTCTTTTCAACTCAACAGCTGTTTCTCTTGGAAAACCTCCAAGTGATAAACCCAAACCACAAACATGGTACATACATCAGCACACAGCGCCATCTACATCATCAAAAAAATACACAGTCTACAGTGGAACAACGCTTAAAAATGATGAGAATAATGGTAATGAAGGACATTTTACAAGACTGCCCATGTAGCTTGAGATTTCAAAAACAGGAACGAAAGTGAGATACAAAAAGAAGTTTGAGGAAGAAATGAAAAGACAGATGGGGGAATATCTTTAATACTGTATTGTCTGTCGGATTAACACAAAAGTACATCATAAATTCTTCTCTGATTTCCAGTTGCGCTGTGTCCTTTTCCAACTGGTACTTCTGGTGACATGAGACTTGAAACATCTGCTCAGACTGAGGAGCTATTTGTACGTAATTCCTCAACAGGGTCATGCAAAGTGGCTACATTCAATAGGGGAGTGCCAGAAAAACAATAATAAAATATAATTATGATAGAGAAAATAAATTCATATATTCTGTATACATAGATAATTTTCTATTTGGCTTATACATCAGCTAAGCAAAGCGATTCATTCCTGAGGTGCAAGGCTGTTGTCAACGACATATTTTCTATTCAGCGTTGTGTGTGTGTCAGGGGAGGGAGTGGGGTAATAGTCTCAACCTTTTTCTCTTAGACTAATGTATTTGTTATCTTTTGTGTGTAGCAAAAAGGGATGCACAATGAAAACTAATCTTGAACAAAAACAAAAGCCACTTGAGCTCTATATGTGGCCCAGCGGCTGATGAGTCGGTGCAAGCATTCGAAGCATGCACCCATCTATCTACGCCTTGCAACTTCAGCTGCTGGTGCAGTCAAGTTGTCACACAGAGAGCTGCACTCGCCGGTTTTGCCCACAGTGTTATGACACAGGGACAAGAGGATGGATAAGCAGAAAAGTCAGAAGGGAGCAGCACAGCCACGAATATTCAGCTTGTTACACTTCATGCCTCTGGACTTCATCAGGTGAGTGGTTTCAAGCATAAAACAGCCAACAGAGTTTGCCGTTGGGCCGCAAGAGATCTTCATTACACATATTAACACAAATTACAAGAACAAAACCCAATAAGCGTACCTAATGGTGTGAATGTGGTGCAGAAATAACAACAGAACCAATAGTAACAACAACTGTCAGTAGAATAATGCGAGGTAGCATTGATGAGGGGAACAGAGGGACCTGAGAGGACAAGCAGGCAGCGTTGGGTAAATGCTTAGATTTGCATTTCTGTGTACAAAGAGAAGACAAATAGCCCTGTGAGAGTGAGGGAGGTGCATAAACCCCCCTCATGGGTTTCAGCTGGTGAACAAATCAGAACAAATACGTCGTACACTTGCGCATGTGTACCGTGTGCTGATGTGTGTGCTGTTAGTTGCAGAGAGCAAAGAGAGTCACTCTGCCTTTAGGTTAGTGTATATGGATTTGAGAAACTGACTGTAACTCTGCAGAGCAATGAATCAGATAATGTTGTTAAGAGCTCTTCATTAAAGTTTCTCTTTTTGTCAAAGGGCAAGTTCAATGTCACTATCAAAATACTGATAACCCATTTACAAAGAAGAAAATATAACAAAATAAAAACATTCAACTGTTAAAATGACTTCATACAGTAGCTTTTCTTTTTTAAAAATCTGTTCAAAATCAAATGGAAATGCATATACAACATTACATTTTCTTTTTCACAATACTGTAACATTGTAGGTTTTGCATTATGCCTAGTCTGTTTTACAAACACATATGGACACAAATAAAACTAATAGAAGTTACTGACATGCATGCTGTCAGGCTGGAAAGAAAAAAATCACAACCATTATTAACATTTCACATTAGCTATCTGAAAAAAAAAGAAAAATGAATGGAATTAAACCATGAGAAATGTCAATGCGAGTGGGGCAAGTTGGGAGGCAGGATTTGTTTGGTGTTGTCACAGGTTAAAAGGTCAAGGGTCAGGACTGTTGGCCACCCCACTGACTCTCTACAGGTCGCCGGAGGAGCTCCTCCACGTGCCTCGCCACGTCCATGGTGTCGTCCAGGTCGAAGTCTCCGTCTGCATCCAACATAGTGTCACTCCTGCCACAGGACACAGAGTGGAGCCAAACCACACTCAGACAAGCTGGCAGCACATCACCAAAAAAAAACCCAGGAGGAGCAACAAGACACTCTTTACTCACACAAAATGCACTCACACACTCACACAGTGCAGCTCATATGTTCAAAGGACTTGTTGACTCACATAGGTGGGTATATGCCGTAGGTGTGAGGGTGACTGGTAGGAGCTGGGGAGGCGCCGTGATCCATATAGGTTGGGTTCCCACTTGCTGGGTCTGGATTGGCTGTAGCAAACCTGTACACACACGCGCACGCACGCACACACACACACACACACACACACACACACACACACACACACACACACACACACACAAACCCAAGATAAAAGCCTATGAGTCTATGTTCAGCAGTTGCCTAAGCAACTACCCTCAGCGTGTTTTCCAGGCCTCGCTGCATCATTACGGCCATTCTCTGAACTGCGGGTGAACCAACTGTGGAGACAGGCAGGGAGTGGGGCTTGCTAACTAACAAGCCTAACTCTAATGATGAGTGGAAGACAAGCTCGCTCAGGAACCCTGGCCATCCTTAATTGGCCTCCTCCAACTGTAACAGCTAACTAATAGCTGATCTGAATTCAAGGTCCAATATTTAGTGATTAACTCTAAATGTTGCCACAGAGGAAAAACTGGTGGGTGGATTGTCAGTCAAGACAGAAAGGAGGCACAGAGCAGGAATGGAACAACAGGAGGAAAGGCGACCAGGAAGCTTGATACTTACTCTGGAACCACTTGTTTGATTTGCGGTTTCACGTAGCCATCCACTGCTTTGGCTTTAAAACAAACAAGCACAGGCACAGAGAATGACTGACAGCTTGGTGCAGTTGCCATACAGCAATCAAGACATCTGGTACTTCAAGAAGGCTTTGCAGCTGTGATATAACATTTTGAAAGTAACGGCAGCTTGTGCAAGCAAAAGGTTTCTTACAGAGTGGTGGGGTGTAATATTTGGAGAAAACCTCATCCTTTGGTCTGTCGGGGTAAAGGAACAGGAGGTGATTGAGATCGCTGATGCGATCAGCCAGAGAGCGAATGGAGAAGTCTTTGGTTGTGTAGGGCATGAGGTTCCAAACCATTCTCTCACCTGGGGAAACAGCATCCACACCACAGTATCAGCAATCATTTACTTCGACTCCCCCCTCTCATTTCAGTCTCACATCACATCACCAAATCCACATCGAAAACATCTCCAGACTCGAGCCATCTCTCACAGACTCTGGCAGAGATCCTTATCTATGCCTTCATCACCTCCCGTCTGGATTCCCACAGTGGAGCCTGTGCGGGGCCCCTGCACAGGCTCCAGTATGTGCAGAACTCGGCTGCCAGGGTACTCACCCGCACCAAGCCCTGGCAGCACATCACACCCACCCTCATTCACCTTCACTGGCTCCAGGTCAAGTCCCAGATCTCATACAAAATCCTTCTCACCTACAAATCAGTCACATTTAGAATGGCCATGGTCCATAACAATGCTTTCACACTCTGACCTGGAAAAAGTCATTCATGCTCTCCTTTTCTCCAGACTTGACGTCTGCAACTCTCGCTTTTCTGGAATAAACCAAAAGTCACTCTCTGGCCTCCAACTAGTTCAGAACGCAGCAGCTCGGCTTCTTACTGGTTTTAACAAACGACATCACACCACCCCAATCCTGGCTTCCCTACACTGGCATCCTCCTCAATCAACAATTGATTTTAAGGTTTTTCTCACTTTTAAAGCACGTCTGGGTCTGGCCCCAAGCTATATAGCAGAAATGTTGACCCTATATGAGCCAGTTCGCAGCCTTAGATCCTCGGGTGGGGCCCTTCTGGCTGTTCCAGAGTTGAGGCTTAAATTGCCATCAGTGCTTTTGCCATCAGGGCCCCTCAGCTTTGGAACGACCTGCTCGAGGAGATAAGTAACTTCTTTTCAATCACTTCTTAAAACCCATTTTTATAGACTTGCATTTGCATTTGCATGTGATGTTGTTTTTTCTTTTCTTTTCATCGTCCTGTTATTGCTTTGAATGTTTTTAATTGTTAATTTGTATTCATTGATCATTCATTTTTATCTTGCTTTTTGTTTCGTATTTGTTTTACAGCTGCTTATTTACACATCAAGCAGATACGGAGCAACATTATCATTCATTTGGAGTCATGTTTCTGTCCACCTGAGATATGTAAGTCCAATATGCACACTGCTTTTGGTCTCTACCAACTCGGGAGGGAGGTATTTGGCTCTTTAGCTGTTAAATGCCCCACTATGTTGTCATGTTCTGTCTGCTGTTTGGTGCTGAGCAGCTAGTGTACAGTGGGCATTTAGAGCTTTTTTGCTGAGAACAGCTGACTACTGTGAATGAAAATAACACTATGAGAGCAGGATGGGTGAACCAAAACAGTAAAGTCGTGGAACGAACAGCTAAACAAAGAGCTGAAACTCATAAAGCTCGTAAAGCTGAGGAGGGCAGCACATTTGGGTCTGTAGGTTCACCACTTTGATTTACATTGTCACATTGTTTTACATTATCATTTAATACATGTTGGTTAAGGTTCAATTTGCATCTATTTGTTAACCTCAGTGAAGTGAAACCATTGGTGAGCTCAGTGCACAGTGAGTGACACATGGCCACTGGGACCCGGTTGGATGAGCGATAGAACAAGTGGAGTAATCTCACAGGGGTTCAGGTAAAGCCTGCATTCTGTCTTGCTATTAGCAATCATGGCATTCAGCATATGTTGTGGCTGGTTAGTAGTTGGTGAGCTTAGCGGAAATCAAATCCCCTAGACATAATAACAAACATTTTACCAGTACTAACTTTGGCGTAAATGTGCACACATTTGCATATCATACCTGCTTTGTTAGGATTTTCTGCCACCCAGGCAATTGTAATTCCTCCGATCTCAGAGTCACTAAAGCGCAGAAGGAAAGTACCGTTGGGTTTGGACATCAGCATGTCCTGAGCCTGCTGCTTGTTCACAAAGCCTAATATGGCTCTAAAAAAAGAGGAGAAAGACATAAAGACATTAAAAGTGTCATGTGAATTCCCGCACCACCTCTCTCCTTCATTTCAATCCTAGTTTACTGTTGAGAGCAGGTCTAGCTCCCCAGATTGCCATGGAAAATCGTGAAAGTGAACCATTGCCTGAGTTGTCAGGAAAACATTTACTTTCACAGAACATCCAGTCCAGCTGTCAGACTGAAAAAAGAGAGGTAGTGCTTTTATTTTTATGTTCTACCACATTTTCAGCCAAAGATTGAAATGAAAACGAAAAAACAAAAGCCTCTACAGTTTCCTTACCCGTCATTCCAGTGTGGTTTGAGATGTTTTTTTGTGAGTTCCATCACACCATCAAACCACTGCCAAAATGTGAAGTTCCTCCCTGGCAAGCTTTCCTGTAAACAAAAGGTTTCGGGGGGAAAAAACTACTTTTAAAAGGTTTCCAGATTCCCTCACGTCCATCCAGTCCGTAAATACAACAACAACACGCCTCATCCCAGTTGTGTTTATGATTTAACCATGTGTGCAGCTGTGTATCTGTTGTGTGTGAGAAAAGAAGAGCGTCTGAAACTGTGTGTATGTGTGTGGCTTATAGACCAGTCTGTGAAGTGGCGGAAACTTGATGTTCCTGTAATCTAATGAGACTGATGGTGTGCGGTAAATGCAAGTGCGTTTTCCACCATCACCAGCTGCTTTGAGCCAGAAAATGAGGCCTCCAGCCTTTCACTGTTTGGACAAACAGGCCCATTAAGATAAAGACCTGGCTACCAATGAGGTGTTCTCACTCAAGTCGACTACAGAATAGGGCTAGAGGGACACTGCAAATGAAGCACGAAATATTTCTATGTATGAATAACCAATAGTAAATCACTCATGGGGAACAAGCATTTGGCTGAAATGGCTTACTGAAACTGGCCAACGGGGTTAGAAGGAGAAAACCCTCTCTATAAATCCATAAAGTAACACTGATGAGAATTAGTATTCTCTTTATTTAAGCTGTGTTTAAATATGTGTTTATATTCATAGAGAACGAGAGGGAGAGAATCACAAGGAAGGAGACTGGTGCTGACCCTGTTAAACTGTGACCAAGTCATAGTCATGTTGCGATAGTCGTCAGGGTTGTTGCTGGAGCTGCTAAAGGCCTTTTGAGCCAGGAAGACCAGGTTCTCCTCGGACAGGCCTCGGTTACTCTGCACCTCAGCCTTGTACTTCATGTTGATGGCATCACACAGCTGAGGCCAAAGAACCTTGTCTGGCACGAGGAAAGGCACCCGTCCCTGTATGACGCAGAGGCGACAGCGGGGGATTTAGATGTTGCTTTTTCGATATAAGCAAGCTGGCAGCAGAATGCAAAACACAGTCATTGATATAATGTGCAAACATGGATACACAAGTGTACACACAGGTATTTCCAGCAGTATGTATATATTGCATGACTGTTTCCGCTGGGATTAAGCATGTTTGTCATGAATTGATCCAGTAAAAAAACTAAACAACATAGACAAAACATACAGACTACTTGGTGACTTCACTTAGTAAGTTAATGAACAAAGGTTATTAATATGCATTTATATCCATATGAAACTATTGATTATTTTTAATTTATTTATTCTACTACATATTTCTTTATTTAACTGAGGTTTGGTCTATAAAATGTCAGAAAACAAGAACCAACGCACATCAAAAGTTGACCCTGAACCTGCAGCCTCTCCTTCCAATTGCATAAACTCGCAAAATTGATTCAATATTCGCATTTGATAAATAAATGTAGGTGCTTAGCCAATATTTAGAATGGTTTATGTAGAGTAACACAATTCTTAAGGGTTCAAAGACATGATGCTTTTATTTACAGTTAAGTCAAGGCTATGGTACAACTCACAGACACACACTCACAAACATTTACTCACCGGCTCTGCAAAAGCATTGTCCCACAACACAGTTGCTGTGGCATTATTGTCTTGGCTACCGTGAACTATCACCACTACAGGAAGTGATAATGTCTGTTAAGAGAAAGAAGAGAGCCCGCCATTAAAAGAAAGGTTTAACAATAAATGCTTTCTATGGTTTTAATGGTAAAGAAGAGAGCTTTTAAACTACATGATAAAACCAAGGGGAAGAAGATAGGAATAGAAATGAGTAGGATTGGCTGGGCTGATGTGGTGCACTGTGCATCACAGTATGTGTAAGAGTGGATGCTCAATGTATTGTGACTTAGGCTTAAGAATGAACAGATCCCCACACTGATGGAGCAAGAGCGGACAGTATATTTGTGTTTCAAGGCTATGTAGTCTTTTCTTCCACCTGGACTGTTTGTGCTCTCTTACCTTCACTTGAAAGACAAGCTCATTTCCTCCAACACTAAACTGGGACTCAAACAGTATGGTGAACTTCTCTTCTGTGACAGATTCTGCTCCTCGTCTGTCCGATCGCTTGATCCTCTTCAAAGACTACATGAAAGATGACGTGTAAGAATGAGGAAAACGGGATATGCGGTACATGTTGCCTGCGTGGTTATGCTGGCAATGCACACATCTTACATATAGTACATGCATGCATAATTTGCTTTGAGTCATGCTACAGGGCTGACATGTAAATAATCTGTGGAGGTCTCTGGGGATTGCTGTTAACAGCATGTGAGATGTAGAGAGAAGCTCTACTGAAGCTGCAAAATGATCCTCAAAAGCATTGCTGAGCTGCCGTGCAGTACATTCTCTACTGTAATACCCATACTGCAGTCACTAGACAGTCACACTGCTGCAGTGCAGGTCAACACTGTTGCTGCTAAATCCTACTTTATCCAGGTAGATTTTATTTAAATGGTATTTCATATTATTGTTAATTTATTGTAGAAATCGCCAAACTATTGGAGCTACATTAGTAACCATTGTTATGGGAAAATATTATTTCAAGCATAGCTATGACTTTTCAACCCAGAGCCACTTTTGTTAAAGATCTCCATGCTATGGATGGACATGGTGGCTGAACACTTCTTGGTAATTGCTTCACATCATTGCTGGACAATGATCATTTAACTGAGTGTAGTTACTTCACTTAAGGAACACTAACCATGTTCCTGAAGTGGGCGCTGAGAGTGCCTGTAGTCTGGTGGTACTCCATCACACAGTTATTGTTGAGAATTTCCCCACTGCTGTCACTGAAGGAGAGAGACAATCAAGGAGTGAGTAAATTAGCTGTAATGTCTGCTGTTACGCAGAGAATTATATTCTTCCCAAAACGAATTAAAACTAAATTATGCACGTTTGGTCAGCAGGAGCTGAGTGAAAAACAGGGTGTAGGAATGAAGTTCCTACTGCCAAACTGTGCTGCCAAACCAAGTGATTTAGATGAAAAAGTGCAGTTGATGGCTGAGCAGTTGAATTTCTCAGCCAGTTAACCGCTGGCTGCCTGGCTGACCTACAGTCTTGGAAGGTTTCTATTAGTTAGGAGGAATGTGCAATGAGGCTGTGGAACAGGCTAAATGTGGATTCTGCATCCACACCATAGATTCCTATGAGGAATTGTTCAAGTTCCAGACATGTCTCTGTGGTGAGATGTGGAAACACACTATGACAGGGATCCATCCTGGGATCCAGTAATCCCTGGAGAAAACCAAGACTCCTTATCTTAGTGGCGCCATGGGAGCTCATTGCAGTTTCCCTAATAAGGGAAGTAGGGATACTAAATAAATGTGTATGCAAAGACGAGGGAAGAGCACTGGACTTACTTCCTTGTGTTCTCGTTCTTTAGCAGGGCCTTGGCTTGCTGTTCACTAATGATGGTGGCTTTGACCTGCGGCGGGTTCATGTGCACGTTCAATTTCCCACCTACTAGGAGGCGCACTGTAGCGGCAAACTTGGTTTGAGTTTTTAGCACCTGTGGAGGCTGTTTCTCAATGATGAAGGTGCTGTGGAGACAAGACAAGAGTTAGCAAAGCACTATTAATCAGGTGGCTCGGTTGGTTAACGTGGTTGGTCAAGATATATATTTTTAATAAAACAACTTAAACTAGATTGAAGGTGACCACCACAAAAGTTTAGTTTGTATGTTTACTACCAGCACTAGCATGAGCATGCAAAACATCAAATTCTTATTCTCAATTATGGCTGCAAAATTGTGTGAACGCAAAATGTAAAAACAATGCATGTTTAAAACATACAGAATACTGCACAAATGTTGAATGTGGTTTACATGCTTTCAACATGTGGTTTTGGTGTGAAATTGTGAAATTAAATGTATTTTTACAATAAAAACTTCAGAGCCAACTATAGAGTTCCTTTGAGCTATAGAACTTGCACATTTGGGACATTAGCCTTTGAAAATGACCTTAATTGTAACCATGCCCACTAATGGAAGGTCATGAAAGTAATAACTGTTCAGTCAACCAACAAGGTCAACATTTACTTTCTTCTCACAACGTTGGTCTGATTTTCTGTCAAGCTGGCTTCAGTGGAATACAGACAGAATGTTGTTAAGGAAACATAACCTGTGTTTGTATTGTGCGTGGTAGCAGTGCATTACTGTCTGGGCGCAGACTTGTTTGTGGCCAATCAGAAATTGCTGTGACAGAGACATGGCTTCTCAATGTGTTATGGGTCCCTGCAGGGACAATGGGAGAAGATGCTGTCAAAATTGTCCGATGACTTCCTGTTCAGAGATGCTGGAGGCCTAAAAGACCCTGGCAGATGTGTCCTTGGGCCCAAAATAATGTACTGAAACAAGTTACATGTAGCCTTGCTTTTCTTTAATCTCTTGCACACAGATCTTTTTAGGTACTAGGTAGGTTCTAACTTCCTTTGCCTCTGGGCACATTTAAATTCAGACTCTCTCTCATCTCCTTCTCCTCCTCCCTCCTTTGAACATGGCCTTCTTCTAACAAATCAGGGCTTGTTTTCCCCTCCTGTCCATGTCTCATTCTGTACTGATGGAGTTTGGTGATGTAATGTGTTAAATGTGGTCTCTAGTTTTTCTTTGTTTTTTCTCCTTTGGCTCAGCGTGGTGCTTCTTAAATGTCCTCACTTTAGCAGATGTTCCTTTTTGCTCACACAGTAAGTACTGAAACAAGACAATGCAAACAAACATGCTCATAATTCCCATATATTCATACAGTAGCTTCACTCATGTGGATGAAATCATTAAGTGGATGAAGTGAATGTTTGATTAACTTAATTTTAGTAATTGATATCTCTCACTCTGTTGAAAGCAACTACAGTTGTGTAAGTAGGACTTGTTTATGTAAACAGAGTGCAGGAACGGGCCATGGCCAGATGTACATAACAATTCCACCCACTTGCACACTTAGTGGGGCTGAGATACTTTTATTGACACTATACTATAGCTTCATGCCCTTAAGTCAGCTTTTGTAGTCAAGATTCAAACTTTATTAATTATTATTTATTTAAGTATAAATAAACCTGCACACACACTCACACACACACACACACACACGTACCTGGTGACCAATGCTGAGATGATATCTGTGATTGTACTGTTGAGTTCGTTGAGGAGCTCTTCAATGGGGCCGGGGATGGGCAGCTGTTGTCTGAGGTGCTCCGCCCTCCGAATCTGCTGTCTGTTTTGCCAGATAGTTTCTGCCAGCTTCTCACACCTGACACACACACACAAGTAAAAATTAGGCCTAAGCATTGACATCATCAGTGGTACTATGTTTCTACATGATCCTTATAGGAATTTTATTCCAGCAGAACAATGTCAAACTATGAAACTATGAAATCCCTGACTTAATAGGTGAGGCTTTCCCCCCAAAAAGGCAAAGACAATTTATCCAGTCTTAAAATAAGGGAGTAAAAGCTCAGAAATGAGACCGACTGACCTGCCCATGTCTTTCTTATTAGGAGCCAATAAACTTAAGAAATAAACTCAGCAGTAGTCAATTGAAAGATTGTAAATCGGTGACCCTTTGCTTTGTGAGGGAGTCTAGTGGCTGTGATCTTAGTGGGAGGTGGAAGAGAACTCACCAGGACTGCAGGATGTCCAGGCCTCCCTCCGGTGGGCCCCCGTTGCCTGCCAGCTGTTGCCGTCTCTTCCACTGGATCAGCTCATCATCCAGAATGATGGTCTGCTGCTTCCTCAACAGCTGCAGTGTTTTCTGGTGCTTCTCTGCCAGGTCCTGCACAATAACAGAGAAGTGGAGGTTGACTTGTGATCACACATTAGCAGTCTTGCACGCTTACACATTATTAGTTTACTTTCACATTAAACACAGGAGTTCATTAAGAGAACAAATAAAAGTCACGTTATGTGCGTGTTCATATCTTACCAGTCTATATTTCTGTAGTGTGTTGGCCTCTCTGGTCAGCCATGCCTCCACAGTGGCTCTCTTGCTGAGAAGGGTGGGCTCCCGTAGCTGTCGGTCAGCAGGGGGAAGCGTGGCTAGGCTGGTCAGCTGAGCTGAGGAGGGGTGGGGTTGTTGCCATCCAAATGGGGGAGGGGTGGGGATGAGTTAGAGAAAAAGGGACGAAAAGAGAGAGGAGGTAAACATCTCTGACCTGTGCACATAGAGAGTACATAATCCCCCGAGAGGAATAATAATTTACTCAGGAGAACCTCCTCTAGCATAATGCAGACGTCATAAGAGCTAGGTGTTATTTTCTAAATGATGCAACATATATGTAAAGGTTGCTGGGTTATGGAAGGTGTTTGCTTTCCGTTGCTGATCTACAGAATCCAGCATATTTCAGATAGCTATGAAATGTATGTGGAGTGTGGAATGATGTTTATTTTAATACAATTTCACACCTTGATATTTAAAGGTATTATAGTTAATTCATCACTGAGTTTACAAAATGTTAATAGTGAAATAGTGAATAGGTTTTGTCCAATTTACAGCCCAAAATTTTTATATATTGTATTTGGAATGAAACAAAACAGAAAAGCAACAAATCTGCACATTGTTTGGCATGCATAAAGAACTTTGAAATTTGACTTTGTCAAATAATGTATTAGCGAAACGGTTGTCAGTTCATTGTCTGTCTCCTCACAGTCTAGTCAGTCAGAACATTTCTTCTGGTCTCACCCTGGATGCGGAGGCTCTCCTGGTACTGGATGATGAAGTACTCCTGGTTGTGCTGGAGTTTTCGAAGATCATTCTCAGTTTCCTGGGTCAGCAGGCGAAGCTCCTCAAAAGCTTGGTTGATCTGTTGGTATTTCTGAGACATGCTGTCCATCATCCCGCCCACCGGAGAGCTTGACTGTCAATTACAAACTGAGATTGAGACACAGGCACAGAGAGACGGCGGAAATGGCAGGTTTGGGAAAAGTAACTGGTGAGGCTGGTTTTCCATTGGACGGTGCATGACCTGTATATTGTCTGTCAGTGGATTGTTTATGATAGTTGTTAAGGGGAAATGGATGGCCACTGCTGAGTTGAGAGCTGAGCTACGGGGATATTCATGGGGAATGAGAAGAGATACGAAACCAAGCAGGACTTGATGCATGGACCCCTGCGTGTGGTAGTGAGGCTATCTGACTGTAAAAACTCAACCATGATGGGAACACTGCAAAGAGCGAAGGAAACAAGTAAGCAAATGCATTTGCTTATCATACTCAGGCAGACTGCATGGCCAATTAAAGGTCTGAACGAGAAGACTATGGTGCCTAAACAGACTAAACAGGGTGAAATTCAATCGGTCCAAATATGCATTCTACTAATTGAAAAGGCATGTTGTGACTGAAAATCAATTCACCCCAGGAGTTGCTGAGAGTCACATGTTTTACGCACTGCTGGCTTTATGGTTTGATAACTCATTGCTTGTTATAAACCGTGAAATTCTTGACTTCCATCTTTGACATCCCTCCATATTGCAATGTTGCAGTGGAGAAATACAAAAGGTTTACATTTAGAAGGCCAATTTACAGTATGATTGACTAGGTATGAGTGTCTGTAGGTATCACACAAAACAGAGAGTAGTTACCTAATTACCCAATCTCTGAATTAGTCACCATTTGTTGACCCTCAGTTGGAGAAGCCACAGGTGTTTGTCCATGCAAGTTTAAATTTCATTGGGAATGATCTGTGTGTAGACAAATGAGCAGAAGTATTGTATTTTACAGCACACGCATGCATCCTACTCACATTGGTGGCCTCTCTGACGAGCCTCTGCTCGGTATAGAGGATGTGTTTGATGCATCGGACCAACTCCAGAGGACAGCGGTCATACGTGCTCTGAAAGACAAGGAGCACATGTGCTGTGTTAAGGCTTGTTAGCCCCTGACGAGCGGAACGGCCGCTGCACACAGGACTCACCAATTTAGTCGCATCAAGGAAGCTCGCTAAGTTCTGCAGCTAACGCTGGAGACACACTAAAACCCATTAGACGAGCCTAATGAGACCTTTCTCTGAAGCACAGAGTACTTCATATAGAGACATGACTCATTAGCATTCATGCACATTTTCACGCACATACCATGGTTGAGTGGTTTATGTGTTACAGTAAAAAGAATTTCCACTAAAGAGTAGTGTAACAGATTACGGTTTCACTTTCAGTTTAAAAAACAGGGTTGTGAGTCAGTTAGTGATATTCTTGTTGTTTCCTGCTTTAGGTGGGAAAATGAAGTTGCATTAAAAGTTTAATTCTTTATATCAAGCTAAATTTACGAGGACACACACCACGCTAAGTTGTGCACGGGGCATCAACAGTACAGGTTCACATCTGTTATTCGGACTTTTGAATTTAATATATATCCTGTATCCTGTATGTCTTATATATAATATATATAAGACATACAGGATACATTTCATACATCACACTCAGCCATGTCAATGTGTACATGCTCATAATCCCAGAAGGAAAACAGAGGAATTTGGGATTGGCAGTTTGACTTTGCACAGCCAGGCCCCTTCCCCCTTCTTCCCCGTTTCTTTGCCTGGTTTCAGGGAAGGGAGAAGACAAACAGAAGAACGGATCTGTAAGCAGGGAGCTTGATCATAAATAGCAGTGCTGGCTGGCTACCAAGGCTCTCACTTGGGCTGTCCTCTTGTTTTCCTCACGGTGGATACAACCTGTTCTAAAAACATCTTGTGCTCTGTATGCTCTCTCGTATGAACCACAGCAAGGGAGGCAGTTGAGTTGTACAGTTCCAGCCACTTGTTTATCATCTCCCATTGTAAACAGATTCAATGTGAGTGTTTGCTGGAAACATGGCTATTGTCTAAGCAGGTGGAATTCAGACTTTTATAATCTTATTTTAATATTCCTCCGGAGTTGTTTTTGCCGTATTCAGGATTTTTAAATTTTCAGATGTTGTAGCTAAAAATAGATTGTTACTGATAAATCTGACAAATAACTGAGACCACAGTTGATATACATTCTGGCTTCTGTCTTGGTGTGTTCTCAAACTTTGGCCCTACTGAACCCCATGCAATTGCTTAATCTCTGTAAACCAAAGCCATTAAGTCAGACAGCCATATGAACAGGAGAAGTTGGCCTGTTTTTTTTATTTCTCTGGACATTCACATGTGAACATAAAAATAAAAGCAATAAAGCACTACATGTTCCGATGTATGCAGTGCTGTTCTCAAGACTGGTGAGGTATATTTCCAAAAGACTTACCTTGAGCTGGCTGGCGTAGTGTCCCAGTTTGATTTTGAGTAGAAAACCATCCTCTCCCACCTGGTGCTCTGCTTTATTCTGCAGCTCCTGGATCAGACTGTCCAGCAGGCGTTTGGCTTTGAATTCCTCTTGTGGGTTCTCCAGGTCTATGGCATCCCTAACAACCCCCACACACACACACACGCATGCATGCAGGCAAGACACAAAAGATAACTTAGACACATGCAGAAATAAAGACACATGGTTAAAATGAAAAAGACAAGATAAGAGAAACTGTCCAAATGTACTTTTCTGGACAAACATACAACACAAATATTTGTGCAGGCACACATGGGTATGACAGTACACCTGTAGCATAACTGAGGCACCTGTACACACACACACACACACACACACACACACACACAGTTTTTTGATTGTGCTGCAGAGCAACTCACCAGAGCTGGCCCTCTATCCACTGGGACAGATAATGTCGCACCTCAATGGGGAAGTGCTGACCATACAGAGACTGCATCTGGTGCAGAGCATCTCCCTGGAGCTGCTGGGCCTGGATCCACACTGCCATCTTCAACACCCTGAAGTTGAACAAGGGGGTTCCTTATTACATTATAGAGTGGGGAACACAGCTTAAAGAAAAGATGATGAGAAAAAGAGATAATGTAAGGTTTCAGTTTCAGTTCACTAACCCCTGCCCTAAACACTGATTGTTAAATCGTGGTTTAACAACCATAACTTGGCAGAGAAAGTCTGTTAAGATATGATTTTCTCCACGCTGAAGCGATGTGCATTTCAGCTTCACCAAAACAGAACTGCAAGAGCAAATGTATGAAGAGTGGTATATATAATGGGATTTAAGGAACTTATTCCACCACTGCTGTTCTAACAAGCACTATGTGGAGACCAGTCCTGGTTGGTATCAGACCTTAGCAGCTCTGTCCTGATCTTTATAAGATCAACAACCAAACAGAGTTATGTTACATCTAAAAAAAGCCGGATCTTGCCTTTTTCTTTAGAATAGTAGGACTAATTGCCTCTGCCTGGGACCACTTTAGTGTCAGTCTTTTAGTATTACATCAGAGCCGTCATGTATGCATCATTTAAGACCCTTTTTAAAAATAATTCAGCTGGATTCCTTTAAAAGTCAGCCGAAGACATTTTCAAACAACTCATGGAGCTATGGTTAGCTTAATTAGCTGGCCACAGCTGATACAATCTGACAGCTAGGAATGACAAGACAAGAAGTTTTGTCTACCTCTGTGTGAAATCAAGGACCCATTGTTTTAAAAAGTTTTTTTCTAACTTTTTTCAGGAGGTAAATGTGCCACCATTATCGTTGTGAGCACCATGCAGTGAACGAATATCCAGACTTTGACAATGAAGCATATAAGCGAAGTATACTGATGCTGCTGGTCTCCCTGCATCTCCAAGCCATTGTGGTTGTGTGTCTTTACTCTGAATATGTTGAGGGCTTAAACAGGCTCCTCTGTGGAGCCAACAGCTCCACATAGAGTGTCACGGTGCCTTGGTTAAGAGGACTTTGTGTTGGGTCACTGCTACTTGTTTCCAGTCAACACACCCACTCACCCTTCTCAAAAGTGGCACTGTCACTGTCAGTAAAAGACTGAGCAATATGAGTATGCGGGAAGTTTGAGGTGTATGTGTGTGTGTGTGTGTGTATTTGTAGGTGCTTGCGGTGACAGTGGTTCTGCTTGACAGTGTGTGTATCTTTTATGTTTCAATGTATATGTAATTGACACAAACAGACTTACATATCGCATCATATCCTACACAGAGCAAAAAAGAAACTTGGTCTACTATATCGCTCTGTCTGTCTCTCTTTTCATCTCTCTTTCACTTTATCTCTCTCTCTCGTTTCCTCTATCATAGCTGTAGAGAGAGGTTTCCTTTTCCTATTTTAAACCTGTATTTCCTCTTTAAGGACCAAAGCTAGTCAGTTATTGAAGTTTACACTGATTTGGAACTGTGCACATTATCATGGGTATTGCATAAAAAACCACCTCCCTGCATAAAAAGAAACTGCTTCAAATTTAAGAGGATCCCATGAATTGTCCAAATGACCTTCAATCATCTGTCTAATGACGCCATGAGCCAGCTGGATAACAAATCCATTTAATGAAAAACACAAAATCTTGTCACAAACATCTCCTTTGATCTGATCACTAGGAAAAATGTGTGCATGTCATGCCACAAATCACCCCTCAGAGCTGCGCCCATATGGGCGCATGTTAACCTACTATGCGTGTGTAGGTGAGATCAGAAAGATAATTCCACTCCTTATGGTACTTGCGTCTGTAGACAGTAATCCTATCAGCCTATGCTAATGTTCCTGCACTCATATCGCTCTGAATTTGTCCTGATCTTCAACATTTGACCTTCCAGCTTGTTCTTATCCACCGGAGACTTCAAATTAGCGCACAGACTTTAGAAAGCAGTCACATTCGTGCAGCTATTGTATAGTGTTAGTAGTTGAGGGGCTCGCCTCTCCATGGAGCAAAAGCTTTGATCCATAATCCTGACAGATGTGTACTGAAATCACACTAACCACACTTGGCAGATTATTTTAAGGGGCTTAGAACTGTCATAATAAAAGGAACTTTGTACTGATCAAATAAAATACACATACAACAAATTATGGTACGGACAATGCAGTGTCAGTGTTAGCCAGGCCAGTCATAAATATTATTTAATGTTAGTACTATTTCATCAAAATTGCATGATTACTTTATCATTTTAAAGCTGAAATTTGTGATGTTTTTATTGAAATAAGTTATGGATATCATATTCGTCTATGGCTAAATAGTGGTTGGAGATGCTCTTTATGTATGGTGATTGGGTGTATTGTGTTGCATTCGTCCTGATTGACAAAGCTTGTAAAGCAGAATTTAATCAGATCATATGTTTCCTCGCTAGTTGGTGACACTTTTGCTACCTGAGAAAATGAGATGAAATTTCACAATTACGACACTAAATGTTATCCTTGCTGTAGTGCATGCAGATAACTTTCAGAATGTTTGTATGAAGGTCAGTTGAAGGCATAAGAAGGCATATTTTCAAAAGACATTGAAGTGCTTTTCAAATTAATGAAAGTGCACGTTTTATCTGTGAGGGCATCAGCAGTGAGCATCAGCACTCGTACTATCCGCTGATTGGAGGAGGAACTGAACAGGAAGAGCATGAACCCTTTGCTGCCACCTTTTTCTGTCACACCCATTGTGAGTGCAGGACTGTCATTCTGTACCATCCTTTATTACACAAACACAAACAGCCACACAGAGCATGCTGGGAGCTAAAGCTTTAAACAGTGTTTGTTGTGCTGCCAAAAGACAGTGGAGCAAACTGCTGTTTACTAGTCTGTCTGTCCCTTTAACAGCTCTTTCGGGTGCTGTACCCACCATCAACGCCTCCATTCTCAACTCCAAGAGAAGATGTTTCCCAGCAGCTGTTTCACTCTAACCACAACATCTAAATGTCCTGGCATGAACCTGACATATGCTGTGAAAACTGAAAAAGTTTCTTTCCTTGTCACCTTCCTCTTTTCACAAGAAACTCTAAATGTTGTAACATGTTACACATTTTACCACTAACTTCAATGCAGATGTTTTTTAAAAAGAATCCACCTTACCTCTTGCCTTCAGCTCTGTTACCATGTAACAGCAGGAAACTCTAAAGAGGAGCACCACAAACCTGAGACAGAGAGAGAGAGAAGAGACAGAGAGAGAAAGCAAAAGGAGGAAGTGAGTCAACCTTGGGTTCTTCTGAGGAAGCTTTCTTTTTTTACAAGCACTGGAGTATTACCAAAAAGCATGAGTGGTTGAGAGAAAGAGCTGAAATGGTGAAAGGGAAAGTCCACTGAACAGATTTCACTTCCAGTTGTCTTGGACACGTCAACATAATAGCGTCATTTTATCAAACTTCCACAAGTACACAGGCGAAGCTCTCTTCATGGTGCTATGTAGGGATTTTGAATCTGCTGCAAATAAAAAGATATTTGTGGGCAAATGACAGCACAAGCTTGTGACCAAGAAGCTATTTTAAATGCAATTGCATGAACAGATATTCTCCAGACAGTCTTTCATTACTTATAAATAATTAAAGAAAAACGACTGTTTTCTTTTGGTTAAGATAGCACTCACCAAGTATTTGCTAAAATCTGAAAACATGGTGACGTCGCTAAAAACATGGCAGGAACCACGAGACAGGTTGACCATCACAACAGTATATGTCCAGATTGGCTCATGCTTTATTTGGAGGTAAAACCGAAAAAGTCGCTAATAATCCCTCATTACACCGTGAGTGTGCACAGCTACAGCAAGTGTAGGTCACTTGCTGTAGGTCAAAGAGTTCTTCACATACATTAGGCTGGTTCACTAGAAGAAGAATGCATAGAATAAAAAAGACAATATCTCTCATTCTGCTGCATCGATTTTTGATCCTTTTTTTTACTGTTCATTGTGTGATCAACAATGTAAAAGGCACTGCTGTTGCAACGCTAAATGCTCAGTACTCTTTTAAATGTCGATACAGCCGATCGCACAGCACAGTCCTTGTCATTAACTTGTATTCATGTTGATTTTGTCAGATGACGTCCAGATTATTTAAAATTGATTTTATAACCATAGGGGCATAGCAGCTTGGAAATGATTGCTATTTATGGACCACCATGCTTAAACCACAAATTCACACACGTTCCACTGTGAAACAAAACATTATATAAATAAGAACAACTGTATGATGAGTTTGGCTGCTGAGTCTGTCACACTGAAAAGAGGATGACGAAGAAGGAGATTTAGCCACTTTCCTATGGTTCAGGTGTTTCACTGTTGGAAGAGATCTTAAGGGGAAGTTGTTTTCATACAAAAACATCTTTTCGAAACTTAGACCGCTGTGTCTACACATAGTCACAGCAGAACCAGGAAGTTGGTCTGTAAACTGTGATGGATGTTTGTAATATTCTTAGGTAATCATTACCTTAATTTTCTTTTTCAAATAAGACAGACCTGAGGGTATGATCGTCTGATTGCCTGTGTTTTCTGCTTTTTTGACCTATTTTGTGTGTTTACACAACTTTGTAAGCAATGAACAGAGTGAGCACAGTGTTGTCACAACCAAGAGAACCAATGGCCAGATATAAAAAAAATAGTTGTAATATGTAGTTCTCCTCGTGACCCCCTTCCCAGACGCAAACAAACGACATTGGTTAGCCTTACCAGCAGTTACTTCAACATTAATTCACTTCAATTCAATTCAGTTAACAGTTCCACATGGTTGTCGGTGCAAGTAAGCAACTATCCGCAGAGTAGACGATCTGCTTCCTGTTTACACCGGCACGTGGATGCCCAGTACACGTGAATTGTCATGTGATATGCGTTTTCAGGCGTGTAGTACGGTCGGAGATTGTTTCTGAAACGGTGATAAAACACTCGCGTGTATAGAGATCATTTTAAAACGTGGTTTTAAAACAAAAACATAGTAATGTGGACGTAGCCCAAGAGGCTGGAAAGAGTCATGGCAGCTGTATTAAGCTTTGAAATATAGCCTGACAGAACGCCATGACTGTTATACTGAAGCTCACCGAGCCAGAGACTCTAAAGTTGGACTTATTGTGACTGAGTCAGCTCTGATTCCTGGACGCTACAGAGGCAGGAACAGCCAGATCCCACATGCTGGCAGAAGTCTGCAGACAAATATGTTACTACCTTTATTTTACTGTCTGGATCTGTCTTCTTTGGCTCGAACTTTCTTAGCTTTTCAGTTTAACTCAGTTGAGACTGAAATCCATCTAAAACTGGTGTTTTGAATTTGTCATGGTCCTGTGTTTCTCATTGCACAGAGGAAAGGTTGCCCACATGTCACGTGACTGGACCTATGACTTCTTTTGCAGTTCTGCATGCTCTGCTCATAGTGTGCATAAGATCTTTACAGGATATTTAACCTTTTTTTTCATTAGAATTCATTTGTTGTTCCAGATTTTTTACAGGGATTTTATAAAATACGTCCGTGTTTGCAATGAATTCTTCTTACTTCTTCACACAGCATTTTACTTGTACAACCCCTTGCATGTCACGCATGAGAATAAACAAAGTTTAAAAGCTTCCTGAGGATGTACTTCAGGACCATTCGTGCCTTTTCATTTTGACAGAGCAGCGGCTAATGGTGTAACTTTGGTCCGGCACATACTTTCGTAGGAATGTAGGAATATCTATGAATTACCTAATGGCATGATGCACAATATCGAATGCCACAGAAAAGCCCAAGAGCTAAAAGTGCAGTTTTATACTCACTGGAGAAGTTTCCTGAAGCAATTATCACCGATGTTTATTGAAGTTCAGTAAATGCCTCATATTAATGCTCACTAATGTGTTTCTCTTCCGAATAACAGAAACTATGAAGCACGATTGGCTACGCTTTCTGGAAACTGTTCTGCTACTTGAGAAGCCCTCTGACTTCTCATAAGAGGTTATTATCTCAGCGATCAACTCATACGTTCACGTTGTCTCAGAAGACAAGCATTGGCAAATGAACAGTACAATATAATGCAATCAAATACAATAGCCCTGCAATAAACACTACATTTGTGAAGTTTATAGTGTCCAGTGCTTTGTGTCAGAGAGCTGTTGATTCATTTTTCAAAGTTTATTTTGTGGTTTTATAGTTGGATTGCAACACATTGTGAGGTGTTACTTGTATTTTGTCCACTCCCTGTATTTATGAGCACACACTCTTGACTTTTACCTTGGCTCACACTTCAAAGATTATCAGTTGTCGTTCTCTTTTATCTTTATTGCCATTCTTTTCCAACAGAGGGAGAAAGACCATGGCTCTGTCTCTAAAGTCGTTTCAAACTCACACACACTTGTTGTGTCCAATTTGAATTTACTGCAAACAACACTGCCAACACATTTTTCCTTTCTCTCTTTCTTTCTCCCTCTCAGACACACACAAACACTAAATGCAGCAGCTTAACCAATTCAACACCATGGTAACACCAGACACTCATTTTGCTCAATTGATGAATTGCCTGTTAAATGAATGAATCCACGTTGGCATCGAGTGTTTGATTTTACTCTCACAGACACCAAACAACACACGGTTCGACATCAAGTTAAAGCAAAATCCTTCTCCCTCAGTCCCTTCACACCACATTGGCAAGGATGCTACTGCACTGGTTTTCTTTTTCACCCACTGTGCAGAACTGTGGCATATTTATGATTCGAGAATGGCTGGATGAGAAATCAGAGGAATTGGTTCCAGCTAGGATTAAGCAACTGCTAAAAACAAACAAATCAAAACCCTGTCCTAACCCAGCTGTGCAGGGTTTTCTATACCACCCCAGAGAGGGTGAACGTAAAGGAGGACTGATTATCTATCCATTCCCAAGTGAGCAGGTTAAAAGCTTACGATACTGTACAAAACTATGCTAAAAGGAGTTAAAACGAAGGTGCTTGCTATTCCATTCAACTCATATATTCTGCCATTCACTGTTCGGACCAAACCAGATATAGTTATTATCACAGTTATACCAGTTATAATACCAACACACAACTATGTATTGCAATTTCCTGTTTTGTCAGTCAAGAAAATAACATCCAGCCTCAAAAACAAAGAAGATAAAAACATTTTCTAGCACATTTTGTTGTGCAGGTGGGGGGTTGAGTCAGTCTTGCTCTCTTGTATATATCTCGCAATAAGTGACTCAACTTCCATCTCGAGGTTAACGTGCTGTTGTTGTTGTCTTTGGAAACCTCATATTTCACAATTTGTTGAGAATTGTTTTAAATGACAACACTTATCCTGCAAAGTGTGATTCTACCGCTGAACAAGTTTTGGGAGACAGAGACACAGATTTACAGTACATGTCAAAATGTCATGTTTCCATGCCAATCATAACATCTGGTTACACTTTGTTCCTGCAGCAAATGAACCACAAAACAGAACAACTTCAGCTTTTCTATGAGTCAATCAACATTCAATAGAAAAGAAATACAAATCCCTCTTACTCTGCATGAGGAGAAGTCAACAAACACAAATAACATTTTCTTTTAGCCAAGACATCACTGGTTTGTTCAGAGTATTCAGTACACTTTGAGCTTCTAAACAGGGAGAATTCTGGGATGTAGGGAGAATTCTTTGTGTGTGGAGAGACCAAACAATTTAAGTAGCAGATATCTTCCTCTGCTGACTGATATGTTCTGATGATATCCACTTTTGAGCCAGTGTGCATTACAATTTCTGTTCCTGAATCATCATCAGCATCTTTGTCCTCAATTAGCTTGCAACAATCACTGCGCAGAATTAGCAGCGTGACGTGTGTTTTAAAGCCCAGCTGAGGTTTTTTTTTTATTCCCCAGGGTCTCAGAATATGCCGACATGTTCATTTAGCTGGCTCCTGAACATGAACAAAGCGAAATTAAACACTAACTCGTGTCACCCACTCTTTCCTCTGAGGGAAAAACTGCCATTCATCAACGTAAGCACTTCCTGTTAGGCAACTTAAGTGCCACCCACCATTCAAAGCAATCTTACCGCTCTCCTTTACACCAAAGCCCTGTGAATGCCAGAATTGAAAGGGCACACACAAAAAACATGACATGTGATACTTTAGCTAGTTTCATTGTGTTTTAATGGACAAGACCGGTGTTTTTGCATGTTTTATTAAATATTGTGCATACTCAACATTACTGGTGACAGCGGTTTTGGATTGATGGAGGCATTTGTTCTCGTATCTCAAAGTAGTTAACAGTTTCTGTTCATGTCAAGACAACCCAATCAGTATGTTTTTTTTACCATATAAATTACAGTACAACATCTACATATGATTGAAGAAAATCACGTAAAGATTAAAAATCAGCATTATTAAACTGATTGGAAATATAAGCCTGTTTTACTTCTACATCAGTCATGTAAAAATGCCTTTATAGCTTTAGAAAATGTGAGTAAAATGATTTGTAATCAATTTGTTTTGGTAATAATTGCTGGTTTTAATCCTGTTTTAAATTTTATGAATGGAATCCTTTTGTGCCTTTCAAAATTTACATGAAATCACAGTGGGCACTTTGTCATCTTAATATCTCTGTCAAAGTAATACACTGCAGCATTTGAAAGTACACACTGTCTTCTGGATGGATGTGTTTAGGGGCTCACAGCAACCTGTTTCATGCAAAAATCTACCAACTTTACTTTTACTTTAGCTTGCAAATTGAATGCCGTTCGGAAACTGGCTCTCAGATCTTAGCTGTTAGAATATCCCAACTTCATTTCATACGACAAAACATGAATCTCAAGTCTGTGCAAGTTGATTTTCGGACTGTATTGACATTAAATGAAACCAAGGGCTGATTGGAAGACACGTTATTAAAACATTGCATTTAAAGGCCAATTATCAATTATGTAGCAGTTACAAGACACTACAACTGATAGGCCCTAGTGGAAGAAGTCTATTCTAGTCTGGGCCAGTTGCTGCTGACAGTCAAAAGATAAACATACACAGTGTGCAGTGTTTCACAATGTATCTACTGATTCAGTTGCCTCCTGTCATTCTCACATTAAAATTGTTTGACTGGAAACGGGATGATCAACTTCAGCAGTAAGAGAGAGACAGAACCGTGTGCCATGATTTAAATAGTATTATTTCATAATCCTGCTCACCCAGGTTTCATCAGCAAAAGTTCACTCACCGACAGCTCTGTGCAGAGTTTACTGTCCTTGTTGCCCACATGTCTCCATTCAACATTTCAACTAAACTAGTTTTTGCGACTCCATGAATTGCATGACAAATGAGGAATGCCAGATTTTTGACAGATGTGGTACACTCACACATTGGGATGGGAATTGAGAACTGGTTCCAGTTGAGAATCGGATCCACATTGTCACATAATGCCGTTCAAATATTCTCAAATTTCATCCATTTTAGATGACGACAGACTGACAGACTGTTGCTACAGCTGGCTCCACCAGCGGTCAAACAGAGGAGCTCTGGCCTCTTTGTCTCTGTTTCTACACTGTTTCTGAAAACCTGTGTAGACCAACTTTACAATAAGAGAATCTATAAAGAATCAGACTGATAAGCAGAATCTATAACAGCAGTAAAATCTTATTACATTTTTATCTCTCATCACACAGTCTTGCTGGAGGTTGACAGGCAACACGATCCTAATCAAAGTCTAGTATAACTTGCATTCAGTTTGTGATCCACTCTGTGTGGTCCTCCTACATGTTGGCTGAAATAAATTGATGAGTGTGGGGTGTCAAGTTTTCATAGGTTTCAGTAATCTTTAAATCTATCATAGCTTTAGTGAGTACTCTGGAAAATGATGAAATGTCATTAAAATGTAATGCAATTGTACGGTGCTTTAAAACGGATTTGAACATGAGGAAGTTGGTTGTTCCTGGTGACTCATTGACTCCTTGAGGCTTCGCTTTGTCGTGTCATTGCTGCGAGCGGGAAAATGTCTTTCTGTCCTTAAATTAGGGTAGATTGTGCAGGCACAACTTAATACAAATAAAAGTAACAAAGTTGAGGCGGAGGCAAAGAACAGTTACAGCTGCATCATCTGATCAATAAACTCTGTGTACTTAGAAACTTAATCATGTTGCTGTCGGTTATTTGTTTATCTGGAAGCCAAATAAAACTTGGTGCCTGAGGCTTGAGAGCATTGATCCACAGTGTTAATGATCAGGGGCTCAGGCTTAGTAGATTTGTTGTTTAAGTATGAATAATTTATTCTGAAAGGTTTTTTTTAGAAATCACTTTTGATGCTGCCCTCTGAGGAGAGCTAGACAACAGCAGGGAAAACACATTTAGCTAATTATCAGAGAACTTTATTTGTCTCGGTAAATAAAGGAGGTCTAAAATAAACACCTGGCGCCACTGTCTGCCCTCTCCCCTGCTATACTTCCATGCTCCTCTGTTCTCATCCCTGAATCTCTCCCACAGTCCAGCTGCTCCATGACAGAGGCTATGTATTATCACACCAACCCCTTGAGCCGCCAGCATTTATAAATAACACCTCAGAGGAAAAGAGCCAAGTGTAAAATTAAGTCCATAATTTACTTCCGGTGTTATGTCCAGCGCACGTGGTGGCATCTATTTCCACAGCAACTGTGGCTCATTCAGGGATCTTTAAAAAGAGAAACAACATGGTTAAACATGTCATCTGCAGAAACGAAATGCATTAATCTTCAGAGCAGCAAGAACGTGAACAGGGCAATGCTTGTGAATAGTTTAAACAGAAGGACTGTTTACGAAAAGATGGAGGAGGGTGGTGGGGTCAAGGGGCGAGGTAGAAACCAGGTTTTCGGAAACAACCAAACCTTGAAATGCTTTGCAGTGCAGAACAGCAGTCCGGACGCAACACATTATCCCAGTCAGGCCAAACATCCTCATTACATCATCAGCTCAGATCTGGCTGGCTGCTTTCCTGCATGCAAACACTACAGGCTGGCCAAAGTGCATCTTGTCAACTCATCAACTTTTTCAAGCAGACGGACGGCACAAACACTGTTGTGGATCATCTCCAGACTCAAATATGTGACCACCTGAATTCCACATTAATGTTAACTTTTACAAAGATTTAAGATTTAAAGTGTATGTTCACAGCAGATTGTCACTACACTTCTGACAGTGTCTGTCTGACCACATATGATGGTTGGGGCCTTTATTGACCTGCACCTCAGCCTAATCTGTGGACATGGAAAACATGCTGGTTTGGACCAGAGGGTGAAGTAATGTATCAAACATGCACAAAACTGGCGACTATCGTTAACTGAGGTTCAAACCAATGTGACAGTCGATTCACGTTGAACACACAAAATCAAAGAATGATAGAAGAACACATGGGGGACTTATCATCACAGAAGCGCACATGATAAGCCAATGTGCCAAGGAGCTCAAAGTAGCTCAAAGGGACAAACGACTACAAGAGGGTCTTTGTGCAGTCCATCCTGCCTTGAGGTCCTGTTGCTATGCTCCAACCCACATCCCATCACGCTGTCAACATGAGGAAAATCACTCATTAGCTCAGTAATGTGCTCGTGTGTGTGCACATGCACACGTTACAGTGTGCAGGTGGTGACACACGGCTTATGTATTGTCTTACGTTTGAATATGGAAATACTTAAAGATGTCCCACAAGACTAAATTAACACATTCGATGGGTAAATCACATTGTGAGCCAAACATCTCTGCCCTGAAGGCCTTTCCTATAAGCTACAGTGTCATCTCCTGTTGTTACATCTCCATACAACAGGCTAAACAAGGATCAGAGCAGAATATGGCTGTCACCATCACATCCTCACATTAGCAAGATGAGCTCATTTTTGAGCTGCCACTGGCATGAAGGCTAAAATGGACCGAGACTGTGCTGACAACCGGTTAGAGGTAAAGATGGTGTTTTTGTCTGTCGTCTGTGGCCATATTAGTTACAGCTTGCAAGCTAATGGAGTTATGGCGCTCTTGATTTGCTCCGCTCTTAAAATAAATTACATGACAAACGTGACGCAGTTTAAGAGCAAGACAGAGTGAAAAATCCCCCCATACAACACATAACCACTGTTATGGAACAGATATTGTCTCACTCTCCAGGGGTTCACATGGATGCTGAATGTTTTCTGGATTTGAGGATTATAAATGTTATACAATCTGGGTGCAGCTGAAATTAATTCAGGGAAATTCTGGAAATCTTTAACTGAAGCAGAACTTTACAAATCAGACTGAGGGAAAGCTGGTGGTCTAAAAGTAAATTAGAGTCCATTAATCATTAGAGAAGGAGAAGAATAAACTCGATGAGCCTGTCCTAACTTAAAAATATGTTTATTCTAACACAAATCTAACGTCAGAGAAGATCTTGGTCTGGACTTCCATCTTATCTTGGTTTCCAGACCTGCACAAATCGTCAGAATCGTCAACATTTGTCGATAATTTGTTGATGTTGAATGTCCTGTTGAATCTGTTCGCTTTTTTAAAACAACACAACAGTCGAAATAATCAATGACTGATTCATGGATCAGACTGAACAACATACGTCAGTCAGTTTGATGAAACAGACAGCAGAGCGGCCTGTTGTTATCATGTTCAAATACAAGCACTTCTGTAGTAGAGAGCTGAAATTTGGCGTTTTGTATTGTGCTGTTAGACACACAAACACACACTGACACACTCCAGACTGTCAGACCAAATGTAATTGTGTAAAGAAGAAAGAGAAGCTTGCTCATGCCCCCGGGAAGCCAGTTACCCACAGTGCAGTGCAGTGGAGGCCTGGGGGTATTCTTTGTCTGCTGGCTGCGATGATGAGCCACTACAAATAAAAGGAGGAGATGGTCTATGATAGGCATTATATAGCTGCTTTCACACAAGTGATCAATGGCCTGTGGGGGGGGGGTATTGTGCAGATACTGTCAACACTGTGGCAGACATCATAGAAACATCAGTAAGTCTCAACACACTAGCCAACGACTGAATATTTCCTTTCCCCTACACATACACAAGCATGCTGTGTGGGTTTAAAGGGGTAGTTTGGATTGTTTTTACATAAGGCGGTGTGAGTTATTTGCCGGTAGTGATATTGATGCATGGATATTGGCTGATGCGACCACGCCTGTCATTTTCCAGTGTGCTGGTGGCTCAATGCCGGACATCAGCAAACAGGGTCAAGCGCCTAGAAACATCTCTCTAAAGCAGGGATTTTCAAAGGCCCCCACACCCGCACTCACTCCACCCAACGCATACGCCCACCCACCCGACCATCCAACACCCCCCATCTACCATCTGTGGGGGATGTAAACAGGAAGTATAATGTTGCTATGTGTTCAGTTGTGGTCTTGAACTTGAGCCCTGGTTTTTTGGCCTATATTTGTTTACATTCTGGCAAATAGTCACCATTTAAAGTATGTCACATTAGCTCTTAGCAGTTCCTGTTTGCAATGTACTCATGGTTGTACAATCAACTATCACTGGATGACTTTGATATTTAAGAAAACATGATGATTCTCAGGGAAGTTATAAGAAGTGTCTCGTTACTATTATTTCTAAGCGGATTTATGTACATTGCAGATAACGATGTCCTCAAGAAGTGTGAGATCTGCACGGATAACAGTAAGCAAATGTACACACATTAAAGCAGATTCTCAGTGACTGTAAAGGTACAGTACAAGTGATCGAGCAAGTAGCATATTCCTGAGAGATAACAGAGTTAGTATTCAAAAGGTTTCAGTAGCTCCTTATAGGGTTGTAGGTTTCAAACATTATTATGCTGTGATTTCTAAAAGAGAGGGCAGAAGAGACAGGGCAAAGAGAAAAACACTTCACTGAGATGGAAGATGAAATCTTGGTTCAATTTATTTCCTTCTATACAGCAATAAATGGAAACAGTGAGAAGGAAGAAGCATCTGCGTTTTACTTTAAACAACACAATGCCAAGAATAGACTAATCATTTGAACGCTAATGGAAATCATGTTTCTGATATTCATACTTTAGAAATGTGCATTTGCTTTCATGTGTTGTAGAAAAAAGTCCAGTGTTTGGGTCAGATATGAGTCTGGACCTCTTCTCCAACACTTAGTCTCCTGCGTAGCAACTCTGCTGTAGAAGTCTCAAACAGGTTCAAAAAGGACACTGGATACGAACAGACGTCTGATGCAAAGAGTTCATTCTTTCAAAGAAATAAACCAGAGTTAGCCCCGAGTTTGTTTTTTTTATTAACAAAAAAATAATACATGTGCAGGCCAGTTTATAATACAAAAAAATCCAACCCATTCTGGGGAAATCAGGGATGAGCTTTTACATTAACCAATCAAGTTGCGGCCTCCCCCTCCACCCCCCATCTGCTAACATCAGCTGAACACACCAACCCTCCCCTCATACTACGCACACATCTACTCCTTGGTACCTCCTCAAACTAGGCCTGTTGCACTTACACACACTTCCACTAGACTAAAAGCAGATAAAACATATGTTGAATATATGTAGATACACATGTGAGTATATTGAATACATATAACATACATACATACATATGGAATTAACTAATTAATCTTTGATAAAAGTTTTCCACAACACGACCTACAGGCAGAAACTAAAATCTGCTAAACCTGTGGTCAAGACCGTGAGGAAATGGAACAACAAGGCAAAGCTTGACTTACAATCCTGCTTTGACTGTACTGACTGGAGTGTTTTTGAGGCTGCAGCTACAGACTTAGATGAACTTTCAGACACTGTGACATCCTACATCAGCTTTTGTGAGGAAATGTGTGTGCCAACAAAAACCTTCTGCACATACAACAACAATAAACCCTGATTTACATCAAAACTCAGACAGCTTCGTTAGGCCAAGGAGGAGGCCTACAGAAGTGGGGACATGATCCTGTACTACCAGGCCAGAAACACACTGACCAGGGAGATCAGAGTAGCAAAGAGGAGCTACACTGAGAAGCTGAAAAACAGGTTTTCAGCCAACGACCCAGCGTCAGTGTGGAGAGGCCTGAAGGACATCACCAACTACAGGAGACCATCCCCCAACAATGTGGAGAACCATCAACTGGCTGACGACCTGAATGTGTTCTATTGTAGATTTGATAAGGACTAAATGACTACCGGCCCGTCGCCCTGACATCTGTCGTCATGAAGTCCTTTAAAAGACTGGTGTTGGCCCACCTGAAGGACATCACAGGCCCCCTGCATCATCTACTGCAGTTTGCCTACCGGGCAAACAGGTCAGTGGATGATGCAGTCAACATGGGGCTGCATCACATCCTACAACACCTTGACTCTCCAGGGACTTATGCAAGGATCCTGTTCGTGGACTT
>JAVQJL010084951.1:0-11784 GCA_036024295.1 Nannoperca obscura
ATCACAATAATCTTCCAATTTAGAACTACAATTTAAAAAAAGAACTAACACAAATAAAATACACTTTAATAAAATATTTTATTTATTATAAAATTATTATAATTTATTTTCCCAAGCCATGCGGAGCCGCAGTATAAGGATGAAAGAGCCGCATGCGGCTCCGGAGCCGCGGGTTGCCGACCCCTGTCTTAGTATGTAAAGCACAGGTTTTACTAAGAACATTAACAATGGCTCCATTTTATTGAAGTGTCCCAGTAAGTCATGACAGTGTAACAGTGGGCCAGCATGAACAATACCAGGACCCTGAACCAGACAGCCATAGAAAAGTAAACTTAAACAATGATTTACCTTTTTGAATACTGAATACACACAACACAGCCGAATGCGGCTTTAAATCTGCTTTAATTCACTGCTTCACCTTCTGTGTTTCCAGTTTTCGGAGGTTCAGTACAGGTGTAACTTTCTCCTGTTAGGTTAGGTTAGTTTTCATAAATCCCAACTTTTCCATGGGAAGTGGCAAACGCATATTTCAAACCTCATTTAGTGTGTAAGCAAGGGATATAAATGAGTCCCCTGGTATCTTTGGAAACCTTGGTATCTCCACTAGAATTTAAAACAAAGTTGGTTTTGTTGGTTTGCGACTTCGCGGTTCGACTGGAGGCGGAAGCACTACAAAGTACTGCCCACTTCCTTTCGGCGCTCATGTTAACTTAACTACTTGGGCTATTCAGATAGGACGCACCACAGAGCTCAGCAGCCGGCTCGCACTCTGCACCGATAGTTTCGGCATCTTTGAGTTTCAAAGCCGCATACATGAGAATGAATGTCACCAACATTTTAAACAGTCTGGCACTCGCGCTGTCAATTCTGTCCTCTCATGTGCTCTCTGTGTAGGCGGAGCTCAGGCTCAGCTCCTGCCCACACACAGAGCCTAGACTAGGTGTTTAATAGATGTTTTTCTCGACGACTACGTAATTCCATCCAGAAAGTTTGGAAGCCCAAATGGTTTCAAAGCTGCATTCCAGAGCTCTGGTGTGGCAATCTTAAATGACCTTTAAAATGGCAGCAATTTCATTTATCGCAATTGTATTGTATTGTATTGTATGTACAATGTATCATGGCTACCGTGACTGGGCCTACTGACAGTCCTGCTAGCACCTGTAGAAGCCACGGTCCTACTCGTATCTAACTCCAACAACGTGTCTTGACTACCTGACGAACTGGGCAAACAGCTGAATAACTCTAAAGTCAGCCTCAAAGGTTCATGTCCAGATTAAATTTTGAGAAACTGGCACAGTTGATGATGAATATGCACTTCAGATGTTACACAAGTTGACAATATTTTTTTCTTGTTTTCCCATGAAGTGATGCGGACCATGACAGACGAACTCCGTCTCCAGATGTCATCATCCTGTCAGACAATGAGGCGTCCAGTCCGAGAACAACACCTCGCCCTGAGGAGCGCCTGCACCAGGCCAACCTGGATATGTTCAAGGTAAATCCATCCACCTCCACACAGCTTAAGGGAATACACCGAATGTATTGTAACATGTCAGAATTGTAACATGTCTCTTTAGTCCTGGATTAATCATCCTAATTAGTGCATTAGTGACACATTAAAACTAGAGAGCGTACTTCCATATGTAGGGCTAACTATGGCACATCATTTGGAAAACGATACATGGTCAAAACAATGTATCAGAAAATACAGTTAAGGAAAACATAAAATACCTGATCACAAATAACTAATGAAATGCATGTGTTTAAATGAACACTTCACACAGAGGTCAAATTTCTGCTTTTAACTCTTTTATTTAAAGGTGGATTAGGCAGGCTATTTAGCTCAAAGGTGTGTAATAAATTGCCTTAAGTGTGTGTCTGTGTGTCTGTGTGTGTGTGTGTGTGTGTGTGTGTGTGTGTGTGTGTGTGTGTGTCTGTGTCCAGGGAAAGACGGGAGAGGAGAGGCAGCAGATGATCAAAGCTCTGAGGGAGGAGCTACGTCTGGAAGAAGCTCGCCTGGTGCTGCTCAAGAAGCTCCGACAGAGTCAGATGCAAAAGGAGAACGTGGTACAGAAGGTCATTGCTGCTGAAACCACCCTTCATTCACCAACACAGACACACAGACCCACACCCAACGCCACTGGTCCCTGATGTGTCCAGTAGTGTAAAGTTCTGCCTCTGCCTGCTTCTGGAAGGTTCAGTGGTGGATTGAATGAAGTAAATTTACTCCAGTACTGTACAATGGGTACAATTTTGAAATGCTTTAACTTTACTTGAGTATTTCTACTAGTGGTATTACTATTCCACTATATTTCATAGATGTTAACACTGAAAACTCACCTGCTCAGATGCACCTTGGCAGTCTCTTTCTCTATCTTCTTGTTTCTTAATGTAGCACAGCAGATTTGATCAAGCTGATTCATGATTCTTGCAGTGTTTGGGTTATATCCACATGGTTGAATGCACATATTGTAAGTTGCTTTGGATAAAAGCGACAGCTAAATAAATGTAATGTCATGTAATCTGCACTAAGCTGATATCAGCTTGATATAATGGATGAAATGTTAAAGCCCCTCTATAAAGAATCAAACTTACTTTACAACACTTGGAACATTCTTCCAAAGCATACCATAGTCTTTTAGAGTTTTTAACACTTTTCTTACCTTCTTGGAATAAACAGGTTTCCATTTATCTCACTAAAATATAAAAATGCATTTTCCTTTCTTCTTTTATAGTTTGTTCAAAGTTCATTAAAAGCCTCGGCATGTTGTCTGCCCTGGGTGTGATGAATTAGTTATGTCTGATGGCAGAAGGGACACATTTCTGCTTTTATTGCAGGTTTGGTAATTTATTTATTTATGTGAAAATTAAAGGAAGATGGTACTGTCTATATTTATTGTGTGGATGACCAGCATTGGTATTAAAATCAACTGGACACCTACCCAGCGTTACTGCGTTCAAAGCAATATTCATACTGGTTACTATAATGCTTCTATAAGCATTGCATGGTAATTAAGTTGTAAGTGAAGATTGATTTGAAGTTTAGACTGTAACAGAAGCAGACAGGATGATCATATGAAGGATTAATATCAGCCCAGTCATGTCCTGACCGACACACACGGGGTGTCAGGAAGTAAAATAAGAATGGGGCGATGGTTGCTGGTTTGCTGGAAAGAGGAATGATATTGTTTGCGCTGTCAGGTGGAATGGTGATGTCTTGGCACCTATTACCTCTGTACATCACACAAGTTATTAAGAACGAGAAGCTCTGATTGGTTGGGATCCAAGATTGTTCAGTGTCTTCTTATTTAAGTGATGGCAAGAATATCTGATGCTATGAATACCTACTCTGATACAGTGACAATCTCTAGACAAAAATATTATGTAGACTGATCTCGGCATAACTCAAGCAAGGATCAAGTGTCTGCATGTTGATACCATTTATGGAATCATAATCATAAGCTGTTAGTTATATTACACTGTTAATGCTGTGTTGATGACTGTGTACAGGTCCCGGCTGTCCCAAATGCTGCATCCTCTGTGCAGCCTCCTCCCATCCACAGCTCTCCTGGAATGGGGAAGCTGCCTGTAAGGCCGGGCCTGCACAACCCTGAGCCCCAGAACCTCCGCACTGCACAGGTTTGTGTGTGTGTTTTTGTGTTCTTATACATGTGAGTAACCATTTCATCTCTACACCTCCGGATTGCTTATATTCGAGGGGGTACACTTTGAATTTAGAAATCAGCAGATACACAGTGAGCTGTTTGATTTGAAAGTGCAAAAGTCCAGGTAATTTTTTCTTTATCTCAAATGTGTCTTATTCATAGAGTTTGGTTGTTGTTTATTTTCACTTGTGTCGATTTGGTGGTAAAACATAGCTCACTCTAAAAAGGGTCACTCCACCAATTGTACAGGTCAGTGTACTGGTCATGGTTGATACTATTCAGCGAAGTTTAAAAACAGCTGTATAATATAATGTCTTCCAATGTCTTTCCAGGCAGAGAGAAGATCTAAAGAAAAGATGCAATCCCCTTGCATTGTGGGGAATGTAGGATCATGTTTTGGAGCTTGAGCCATACTAGGGACTATAAGTCAACATATCTCAGCCTCTGCTGCACAGATTTAGACCATTAAAAAGAAAAAAGAAATCCATCTCTTGTGAGTCTCCTAACTTCAAGAAATGCAATTGTGAATCACTGAAGGACTCCTCTAACAGGACTAAATGTTCTTGTTCAAGCTTGGTTTTGGAAGAGGACTTTATTTTTGTCTGTTGACTATTTAATTTTAATTTGACTTACTGTTAGTCCTGTCTTGGACTTGACTACAACCCTGAAAATTCATTTGGAGGAATCCTAATAGGAAATGAAGCACACGTGCCTTTTCCAGAGGTGAATGTAATCAGTCTCTAGATTTAGGTTCTCCGAAGGTCTCATCATAATTTTAAATAATTTCTTTCAGCCCTGTGAGTGTGGAGAGGCAGAAGTCTGCTATTTGAGATCAGGGTAAAGGTTCAGGTTAAATTTAGGATGAAGATGTTAGAACTGAGTTTGGTTTAGAGAATTCATGGGGTTAGGAGAAATCCCGCTTCCTGCTGGAAGCCTTTGTTCTTGCATGACGTAGCCCTGCTCCTCCATTACATGTTGAGATGGTATTGAATATTCTGTGTGAGTGTGTGAGGGATTGTCTTATCGGCTTGTTTTGTATGGCTGGTGATCTGCCTGAATTGTTGTCAGTTTACTCACCAAGAACCTACTGCCATCTGCTGCCCACACGTTATAAAGTATCTGTCTTAGCGCTATCCACTGAAATTTTGTACATGAAGGGAGAACTCCTTCTTTAATATGCATGTTTTTTTAAACCTGGTCTGTGGTAAAACATGTTTTTAAGTCATGTTTGAAAAATAGAGCCCTGTGCCCCATTCTTCAAATGTGGTTTATGTATTCAAACATGCTATTATCAGGCTAAATCAGCCTGTTTCTCATCCAGCTACTTTTGGTTCTTTGAAAGCAGTTTAAGGATTGCTTTGTTCATCCTGGATGAGGTTATCTTTAGTAACGGTGTGCTCTTATTTTGAAATAAAGGCAAACTAAGTAGCGAGTTAAAACCATGATCAGCATTCATATGATTGGCTGAGTGCTGATCATGTGATTGCAGGTACATGAGGTTGATGTGTTGGGAACCCTCCCAGCATCCACTGGGGCAATAGATTCATGGACATAAGTGTCATTTTATGTTGTTCATTTTGTATAATTTTGTTCTGCATTGTGCTCCACAAAGTTTCCACACTTTGAGCATTAGATGTTACCAGTGAATGTGGTCAGACTATGAGTGATGATGATGATGATGATGATGATAATAATAAACAATCTTTTTTTAGGAAGTTTATAGAGCACTCTTCTAAACCCACATTACAAAGTGCTTCACACAAGGCAACAACTTAACAACAAGCAGATCATAAACATTTTCTGATAGAGAAATAACAAATAAAACCAGCAAATGGGCAGTCAAAAAAAAAAGAAGTCACTGATTCTGCTCACATGATTTCCTCAGGCAGCTTGTTCCATAGCTTCGGGGCTCTGACTGCGAATGCTCAGTCACCTATATTTTCAGCCGTGCTTCAGGAACAAATAAAATACTTCTACTTGCATCAGTATCAGACTGAAGGGTCAGATATGTAGGATGGACAGAGGCCATGGAAAGCCTTAAAAGTCAACATGAGATCTTAAAATCTATTCTTAATCATACTGGGAGCCAGTGCAAGGAGGCTAACATTGGTGTAATGTGGTCACTTCTCTTGGTTCTGGTTTAAAACCTGGCAGCTGAGTTTTGTACAGTCTGGAGCCAATTAATAGATAGAGAGATGGAGGCATGTAAAATGAGAGATGAGTTTGGTTGTGTGCTGCTCAAAGCTTAAGTTACTGTCAAACCAAACACCAACAATTATTTAAAACAGGCTTGATGTTAGTGTGCCATTAAGTTACTTACCAAATTCATATGAATTAGCTACGGCTGATATGATCTGATCTGATTTTAAATAATATACACAGTACAATAATAATATAACTAATAATAATATAACCTCCCCCCCCTCGTACTCATCACCTCTAAAACCTGCCATCTGGAAACTTTTGGTCGGATTTAGCATACTATTGGCATACCTTCTTGTTGAGTTAATATATAAAAACATACATTAGATTAAGTTGAGCTTCATTATTAGTAGTGCATGTTTGATGTTAAGAACCAGAATGTTGAAAGAACTTCTGTCCAACAGAATGAAAGGTCTTTTTTTTTTAAAAGCCTGTACTTGGTGCCTGTTTCTTTCATGAAAACTCCTCTTTCTTTATTCCTTTCTATAGGGTCACACAGTCATCAGGTCAGCAGCCAATGCCAACTTGGCGCCCATGCTGATGTCCCAGCGAGTGATAGCCCCCAACCCTGCCCAGCTGCAGGGCCAGCGGGTCTCCTCCAAGCCTGGAATGTCTCGCTCCAGCAGCATGGCCAATCCCGTCAGCTACCAGCAGGTATGGATTCATACCAAGCTTGGCGAAGTGCATTCATTAATTTCATACATTGTGTTGACAAGGGTGTCAGCTTTTCTCTCTATATTGGTGCAACAGAAACATTGTTTAGAGATGATTGTTTCTTGTATCTTGATTTTAATTTGAAGTAACAAAAATCTGTGAAACAGATATCTGATTAGGGTGGGGTGGGGGGGTACATTTACATCGCATGTCACCAGTGTGAGCTAAAGTGAAACCAGAACGTTGGGGCTCTGTTCCAGAAGTAAGAACAACAGTTGTATGGTCCCTCCTTTTGATCTAGATGGTGATGGTGCATTTAAAACAGTATTGTTTATTTCCTATTTCTGTTTTCTAGCAGCAGGTAACAAACACCATTTCCCACTTAAGATTTCCCATTAGAGGTTCTTCAGGTGTTCATAATTTTGCACCTGATGAGAAGCAGTCAAGTCAATTGTCAAGACTTGTGCATTAAATGCAGACATCTCAAACAGACCCAAACAGAGAGAGAACACCAACGCTGGCAGCACTGGGATGCCTGGTTCCCAGACCAGGTTACTAGGGACCTAATGGAACTGTGGAAACCCCTATCGCACAACTCAAGACTATTGCGTCTTGAATGTCCCCAGCTGTGTGAGGCCAGTCGAATGACAAGTTTCAAGAGTGGACAGGGAGCGATTTACAAACTGTTGTATGAATACAAACACATACAGTAGCTTATGAAAGCGAAATTTATCATGACGTTACTTTGACAAGGCCAGGCAGGAAATGTTTGTAGCCTTTGCGCCAGTGATATCCGTGACCAGAGGAATTATGTTTTCGGGTTGCCCATCCCATTCTTATGAACACGATATCCTGAACACCTTGAAAGAATTTCAAAGCGTTCTCAAGGAAGACCTGATTATAATTTGGTTGTGAAAGGTCAATGTCACTGTGACCTCACAAAACACATTTTGCCATAACTCAAGAATTGATCACCATATTTTAGTGGTTTAGTTAGTCGGACACTGAATTTGTGACACTTTAGACTGAAAGGTAAGGTCACTGTGACCTCAGACTATCCTTGATAAACACGTGTTTGGCCATAACTCAAGAATTGATGTGCTAATTATGACATAAGTTCTCACTGATGCTTGATGGATTAGTCCATTCCAGATTCCACACAGATGTTGACTGGGATGACACAATGAGTAAACAATAACTGTATAATATACTTCACAAAAATCCATCTTTACATGTACATATGTACCTGTACCATCTCTGATAATCCAGCTCAACAATGTATATTCACTGGAATCATGCATATGTATTATCAATATAGTGATCCCTTCCATTTAGCAAATAAATACACTTTTTTTAATAAATTTTTTTTATTCATCATGAGTCTGGACAGACATGCATACAACTAGTTTGTACTATTCTGTGGCACCTTGTGTGTTTAAACCTTAAAAATGTGACTTCTAATTCTTTGCTAAGCAATAGAGAATGTGTCTCCCTACAGGCCAGCCAGCAGGTGGCAGCTTCCCAGCGTTCAAGCTCCAGTGCCATGTACATGAACCTGGCCCACATGCAGGCAGCGGCAGCAGCAGGGGCTGGCGGGGTGGCAAGCGGCCTGGGTGGAACTTCGGCCGTCAGCCCATCCACCATGTCCAGCTCGGCCAGCGGAGGGGTGAGCTCCATGGCTGACCAGGCCAGCAGCCAGGCGGCAGCCAAGTTGGCCCTAAGGAAGCAGCTTGAGAAAACCCTGCTGGAGATCCCTCCACCTAAACCCCCCGCACCACTGCTTCACTTCCTGCCCTCTGCCGCCAACAGCGAGTTCATCTACATGGTGGGCCTGGAGGAGGTGGTGCAGAGTGTGCTGGACAGTCAGGGTAAGCAGCTGACACTGAAACATCATTCTCTTATAGTCTTGTCCAACTTAAACCCTTTGATATCAAACTGGTGGATTAAGTAAGCACCAAAATGAAGGTATAAAAGCTACTTATTTTTGACAATGTACCGAAATGTAAAACTGAACCTCATTGTGTAAGCACAACCTAAAGGGGAGTTGCAGTGCTTCCTCCTCCTCTACCTAAGAAGAATTTGATTTCTACTGATCTGCCATCACTTGTAGGTGAGGTCTGTAGGAAAACTGCCTTAATGAGAAATTGATCCCTGTACACTGACTCCAAACATGTTACTTGGGCTTCAGATTGTCAATGTTTCTATAAGCACTACTGTTGGCTGAAAGGGTCTTCTCTGTAGGTAAACTTAGAGGGACGCTGGCCCGCATGGAGCCTTTCTTCTGCGCCCAATGCAGAACCGACTTCACTCCCCACTGGAAGCAAGAGAAGAGCGGGCGAATCCTCTGTGAGCAGTGCATGACATCCAATCAGAAGAAGGCTCTGAAGGCAGAGCACACCAACAGGCTGAAGAACGCCTTTGTGAAGGCCCTGCAGCAGGAGCAGGTCAGCACCACAATACCTCTGCACCGACTTCTGACGTTTTGTTGCTACTATTATTTGTAGTTTTCCTACTAAGAAGTATTTTTCTTGGAATTTCAATTACAAAATAACACCCTAGTGAATGTTTCATTATTTGGTATAGGGCTTCCTTTACTGTATTCTAAGCACATTTGTACCTTTTTAAGGAATGGATATGGGCATTTTAAGTGGCTAAGATGTCAGGAACCTGAGCACTGATGGTCACTGGTGCCACATGAATATGGCCACAGTTAGGAACCACTAACCGACTTCTAAGTGCAGTCACCTTGGAGAAACACTGCTGTCTTCAGTGAACAGATGCAAGCAGAAAAGCACTATGCTCACACACTAATGTTTTTAGTGTACTCTGCATTTCTCTGTCCCTGAGACTGGCCTTTTTAGAACGTTTGTCATTTTTGTGAAGAACTCGCAAACACATCTGGTAGGTAGGTTATCTGACAGGGATTTCAGTACAGCTGTTTCTTTTAAACTACTATTGGCCACAAGGAGTATATGAATGTACTAATCCATGCGAGTTCCTAAATATATGTGTGCCTCCATGTCAGGAGATTGAACAGAGGCTGCAGCAGCAGGCAGCCCTCTCTCCAAGCTCAGCCCCTACTGGCCCCAACGCCTCCAAGACTGACACCATGATCCGACATCATGCCCTCCGCCAGGTACACTCCAGCATGCCTCTGACAGTGCCCCTTATGTGTGCCTTCACTTGTGTTACAATATTAGTACGTTTGTTTGCCTGTAGGTTTGAAATGGTCAAAACTTTGAAAGACTCATGATGAATTCTTGATGAACAATGCTCGTGAACTACCATTAACATTTCTATTCATTAACTTTTGATTATTTTTTAATTTAATTGACTATTTTTCTAGTTTTCTATTAAACTTCACAAGCTACAATAGCCCCACAAGGATTTATAGCTGAAATAGCCAAATGTGTAATGGTGTGGAACAAAGAAATGCACCCTAACTAAGCATGTTTAAAGCTCTAACCAGCAAATCTCTGGTATTTGTACTTGATAATTGACTATCTTCAGTAATGAACTGCATCTACTAACTGCCACTGTGTAATTTGTGCACTGGGTGGTAGTGATGGTGAAGTTAATAGGATGTCTGTACTGTCTTCAGGCTCCCCAGCCTCAGGCCTCTCTGCAGCGAGGGCTGTCCAACTCGGCGCGAGGTGTCCTGTCCAACTTCGCCCAGGCCTCTCAGCTGTCGGTGGCCAGCAGCCTCATGGGAATGACTAGTGCCAAGCACTGTGGCAGCGGTGGAGGCAGCAGCAGTAGCAGCAATAGACTGCAGCATGACAGCCGTCGCCAGATCTACAACATCCCAGGTACCTAGTGTACAGTATGTACTGTGTTTGTGTGCCTGATTTATCTCATGTTCACCAGGGTTGATGGTCGAATCAGGTTTTTTGGCCCCAATCCTGATTTGCTGATACAGAGTCTGATCTAACACTTATATTTACCTAAATGTTGACTAAATATGTATCACACGCATTGAAATAACAGCTATTGCTACTAAATTTGACACACCTTATTTATCATGACCTACTTGATCCAATTGAAGGTCCTGATTCAAAACTATTTAGTTTATAACCTGATATGAATAAAAATTGAACAGGAGAATGTGACTATTGAAACTGAGAGGAAATGATCACCTAGAGAGATGAAGTTGTTGGAACCACAGACATTCAGTCCCCTGTGATTGTACAGTGGTGTTACAGAGTGGAGCTTCCTCCCTCACAGATGATATTTGGTTAAGTGCAGACACCAGGTGCATAGAGCACTTTAACCAGACAACGGATAAGTTCCATTCAGTTCTGTCATCAAGTTACTCACTGAATTACCGTTAATTAGTGATAGGTGATATGACCTGCTACCGGAGACGTTTGTCATTTTAACTAGTGTAAGTAAAGGACAGCACTGGGTAGAAACGAGACCGTTACATAAATGTTTTGTTCACTGCTGCTCTTTGCGGACGACAAAAAAAGAAGCGATGACAGAACCATATTCTCTCACATATGCAATGAAATGCTGCACTGTATGCAACTGTGTTTCTTTGTCCTTTCATTCTCCGGGAGGGACTTTGCGAGTCACAGCAGCACAACAGCAACGAACCACTTGGTACAAAGAAAAGTGCAAAAAGAAATGTCAAACTCAAGTACCAGCATTTAAATAAAACAAAAGTATGTGCACATTGCAGAGGTGTGCAAAATAAATGTAATTAGAAGTTACAAATATGTATGGATGACTTCATTTTCCTGCCTTGCATCCTCGTCTCTGTCACCGCAGAGTCCAGCTCAACTCCTCCTTACTCACTGAGCCATCCTTCCTAACTAGCTTGTTGAGCTTGTAAGCATCTCTCGCCCTCATGGTACAGCTCCAGCACACAGCAGCATAAAATATAGCACTAGTCTCAGTGAAATGGTACAAACTGCACTTCTGATATTACCTCTGACTCCTCACCAGGGCTGATAGCTTGTCCATCTTATTAGCCAGATATCTCACATTCCCTATTATATTGGAGGTACGATTCTCCTCAATTGTTCACATTTAGTCCTTTACACTGTAACCTGGTATATTTAACTTGTGAGGCGTTGATACAAGGTTCTTCTTGCATTTCCACTGTACTTCACCAACTGTGCCATTTTATATATACGTCTAGCACAGGGGTCGGCAACCTTTAACACCCAAAGAGCCATTCGGACCCGGTTTCCACGGAAAAGAAAACACTGGGAGCCGCAAATACTTTTTGACATCTAAAATGAAGATAACCCTGTATATA
>JAVQJL010084959.1:0-22201 GCA_036024295.1 Nannoperca obscura
CTATAAACTTAATTTCACTTCTCAAATATCACTGTGTTTGTCTGCTATATGATATATTTAACTGAAATTGCTGATCCGAACAACCAATGATTTATAAAGGAAAATCTTGAAAATGATCAGATGTGCCCAAACTTTTGCATGACACTGTATGTAAAGTTCCTTAAACCTAATTCATAAATAGTGCAATGCTGAGGTAATACCCAATTGCCAATCAGTGTAATCCTGAAAATGTAAAAACACGATCCATCCAACAATAAATCCAATCAGCAGCATCCTAGATTTAAACAAATGCTGAATTAGTGGCTCTTAAGAAATTGTATTGATGTATTAAAACAATTACAAAGACAGAGGCAAACGACAACTCTTGCAGAAGGTTTTTTAATTTTCAATTTACACTTTGAGGCCATCAATTTGTTTTTACAAAAATAATAAAAAGAAATGAAGTGTTATCTCCATACTGTAGAAAGAGTTGCATGACGAAGTCCCGGGGTTAGCTGGGCAGAGGCTTTGCATAATTAGCAAAAAAGGACATCAACACAAGTAAAAACAACAGATTCAAGTAAAAAGTCATGTAATCACAATGCAGTCACATTAAAGCCTGGTGGCAATTCTTGGAAATTAAGACTGGCTGGGTTTGACTTTTGGTCAGAGGAGTCAAACTGAACACATCTCCTCTAAAATGAACTCTGTCGTCCTCTTCAGGACACTTTTGACAGCAAGGTGCTCAGTATGACTTAAAGAACTACGTTACCTTTAAAAAATTCAAGTTGGTCTTGAAAGGTGTGAGCAATGGTAATCAAAGTAGGAAATAGTTGATGGTGAGCCTGCAGCATTAGGCATGACATCTTCAGTGGATGTATATTTATGAACATAGACAGACACCTGTTGTTCAGTTTAACTCCCCTGCTCTACATAAAGCCTGTTCCTATATGTTAATTTACTTTCTTATCACTGGTGCTATCACTGGCAGCTGTGTCATAATGGCACTTCTCCACACATCGCCTTGGAAACCATCCCCGTACACGATCTCCCACTGAAAGCCAAAGCAGAACGAAAAGACAACGTTACACATTTGTTACATTGAATTAAAAAAAATAAAAAATAAAAACATAATTCAAACCAAAGCAAAAACATCTCATCTCACATCTCATCTGCTCCTCGTTCAAAGCTTTGTCTCCATACATCCACCATCTAGAGAGAAAACATAAATTAGGAGAATTCACAAGGACGAAACAATTACTCATGGATTCAAAATAAATCTTTAAATCGGATTCCCAACCATCCAGCCTTCTAGACAAACAACAATTAAGATTGTTGTTTTTGTTTGGATTGATGAACTTACTTGGTGCCACGGGTGGCCAGGATGGTGTCCCCCTTGTTGAGGGGGATCCTGGGCTCCTCGGTGCAGGGGGTTCTGAAAAACGTTTGGAGACCTTTGCTCAGAGGGCAGCAGGCTCCATTATAGTCCTCCACTGCCCGGTACTGGACCTGCTGGCCGAGGCATGCAACATATCTGGTTATTCTACTGCTCTGACCACAACTTGAAGTCAGACAAGAATCAGGTATATGTTTATATAGTCACGGTCCTTATCCTTAATGTTTTAACACATGACAACATTTCTCACAATCTGCATGACATAATAGCTACTGTAACAAGTAACCAGAACGAGCTGAGGCTTTGAATGCAGGAGAGGCTCTTTTTGACCAGTAAGTTTCAGTTTTCTCTGCAAGATTTTAGTCTGGAGCCACTGTGAACTGATCAGATAGAAGCCAGACCAATTACTGAATTATGGGATGTGGTTTCATTTATGATGTGACTCATATATGAAGGGTAAACAGAAGTTTCCTGGGCAGTGGGGGAAAGAAAACATGGGCAATATGCACATCAGCACTGTAAAGATGATATACTATAAACTGCAAGCTCTTAAGATTTCAGATTTTTGAAAACCTGCTTTACTTGCATGGAAATGTACAGTCACAACTATGCTTGGGTGAGTACTACACTTGGCAGGAATGGGCAAATGTATAAAATATAAGTTATTTAATCTCACAAACTTATCTCTGAAGTCAGACACACACTGTCTGTGCTACATGTATATCAATATCACAACAAGGACTTGGAAGGTACTTACACTTCTCACCCGTTTATCAGCTTTCTGCTTCAGTTGCTCAATCTGTTTAAAAATGAATGAGAATAAAGTCAACATTGTTCAACAACTGAACCTTTATCTTACTGTTTAACTGGAAATGTATCAAGAGGAGGACCTATTACAATACCTACTGCCTAAACTACTTTCATACATTCTGCAACTTAAAGATAACTTATCATTTAACGCACAAAGAAATTTCACAGCTTTCATAACAACATTAACGCACGCACGCATTTCCCAACTCAGCAAACAAACTGAACCTACAGTTAAGGTGTGCTGGTGACACTTGGGATGGACTGGCCATTCAAGGCCATCACCCTTAGGTGTCCCTGACCACGTGAACACTTGCTTGAAGTTCAGCCAGCGGCTGCCGAGGTCGTACGGGAAGGTGAACTCCTCCCCTGTTTGGTAGTGCTGTATTCTGTCTTTGGCCTATTGGAAGAGACACAGGGAGTCGTAGTGTGTGAGAATGGGATAGAATTGGTGGGGTGGTGTCAGGTTTCTGTACTCAGCGTACTGTATTGTACTGACATGATCCTGCAACTCATGTGCATAAGTTCTAAAAGTGACATTTTTAACTTAACGAACTTTGACAATGAAATCAGTGAAAAACAGAGTCACTGGAAATCAAAGAGACACCCTGACCTTTTCCTCGATCCAGGACTCGATCGAGGTCTTATTTCGTAGGATGACTTTCATCTGAAAAGGACATATCATTTCATTATCGGAGTCAACTTGTATTTGTTATTGCATCATTCATTTCGTTTTCACCAGGTGTTTTACAAACAAGTGAAAACCAAGCTCACAAGTAGTCTGGCTTTGTAAGGTTAATGCTAAAATGATGTTAACCATTACATTCTGTAAGCTCCAACTTATGTAAGTTGGAAACCCCAAGGAAAAACTTACCTGTATGAAGAAAAGCATGCCAACAGCAATAGTGGTGCCCAGTGCTAAACCTAAGGCAAAGAGTGTGGCAGCAAAGGCGGGCACACTGAAGGGCATGAGGGGCTGGAATTGACGCACAGCACTCATGTCAATCTTCACAGTGCTCCAGCCAAATGATATCTGCAGTGAGCACAAAGAAAACAGCTTGACACGTGTGGTCACATCAGTCTCGAATGATAAAATGAAAGAGGCAGCTCTGCATGGAGAAAAGCTGTGGTTATAACGGATCATCAAAAGCATGGTGGGAGGGTAAGGAGACTACGGACCCTCTCATACAGCTGCGTGTACATGGTCATAATGAAGATAATGGCAGCGTGTGAGCAGCCCAGTGGAGCCAGCAGCAGGAAGCTGGTGAAGTAGGCATGATTCAGGTGGCCGCAGCAGTTGTTGATCCAGGGGCAGTGGTGGTCCATCTTCATCACGCACCTAAGGGAGTTGAGGCAGAGGAGGAGAGGAGTGCTGGGGGAATTGACTGGTTGTTTGGGAGGACATAAAGTAACAAGTTCATCAGCATTTGCATCTTTATTTTTTTTTTAAATATAGAGATTTACACTGCAGGCATATGATGTTAATCTATTTAACATCAATTAAATAGATAATGTGTAATATCTCTATGCAGCTCTTTATAGGCTGCATGGGTGGAAATAACAATATCTTTAAAGCTTAAACCTTTATTTCCACTAAGTCCATCTCACACAGGTGAGAAAACCTACTAAATGTAGCTACCTGTTGCACTTGCGACAATGGTGGGATCTGGGGGCCTTGTACCCTTGGCAGACTCTGCAGTACTGTAGGTATTGGGTTTCCTGTTGATTCTCCTGTTTTGGGACAAACAAATAAGTCAAATGTATGATGCAACATCTTTCCTATGATTAAATGGTTTCACTCTACATTACAACTTTATGTGTTTTTGCAGATATGGTCCCAATCTGTTCTTTGCATCTACATAAACATAAACACCAGTGACAAATGTCATAAGCTGTTATCCTATCTGAGGATCCTTACTGGTTTCCAGCCAAGAGGGATGTATCCAGGTCCAACAAACATAGCATTGAAGTAGTTGTAGAGGATGAGGACAGTCCAGTTGATGAGCATGATGAAGTTAATGCTGCCTCCTGTAGTGTATAGCGGCCAGTACCAGATAATGGAGTCCAGAATAGCCATGGTGGAGCATATTGCAATGACAGACAGGGCTATGACGGGACCCCAGTGGCACAATCTCCGAACCTCATGGAGGTTCTCAAATGTCACAAAGGTTGACAGGAAATTCATCTTTTCACCGCAAGGTTAGTACTAATATTTGGGCTGTTGAGTTCCTGAAATGTATTGACAAAGCTTCAGTGCGTTACTTTTTCCCTCTGCTATCTGGCAAAGTCAGCGGTGCAGATGATGCACATATTTTTTCTCGTCTTCTGAGTACCCAACAACTGGCCTGGTCTTGGGTCACTGGGGCTCTCTGTGTCCCACTGTTCCTTGCTCTGGCAAAGAGCAGCATCCTCTCCTGCCAATCTTCGGAGCGCGCTATCCTTGTGACAGACTCAAATTCCCCATCTAAAAGAAAGAGAGAGAGAAATTTTAAAGCATCAAAACCAGTACTGCTACACTTCACAACACGTGTTTGACTGTTAATTCTCATTTTTACATAGGGACGTATCAACAGTTTTTCCTTTTTGCTTAATATTAATAAATCCAAAAGTTTGAAAGATAAACTTCTGCATGTGCACAATATATACACCAACTACATACAATCAGTTGCCAGTTTATTAAACACACATAACAACAAAAATGCAGTTAGTATAACCTCATAAGATACTGTTTAGTTTCTGGCTTTGTGAGACTGTTATATAACATTTAGTCTAACATCAATTATATAAATGAGGTCAACATAATATTAGAATGTATGCTACATTTATCCCCCTCTTATTTGTACTGTATTTTTCCTTTTTTTTTGCTTTTACACCGTGGTCATCACTGCCATATTGTCGATCAGGAACTTTCAGAAATAACGAACTTAATCAAGTAGCGTATTAGCGACTAGATTTAAAGCATGTACACTAAACACGAAAACCACCAACGTAGATTGTGTTGTATATACAAACAAGTGACTCATAGCATTTGCTCATTAGCTACCTAACGTTACTACTTAGCTTATGTTACCAAGCTAGCTAATCGCATCAAGAAATAAATTATATTGCATTTCAACATGATATGCAAGCGTAAACATGGTCCACCGTATTCACAAGCCAGACATGTGAGACCAGTCTGGTAGAAAAAAAAAAGAATAGTAAATAAGTGATTATACTGGCAAAATGTTTGATTCGGTTTAGCACGGGAACTAACGTTACAGCAGGTAGTAGCTAGTTAGCTAGCTTGTTCGCCAGCTTGACAAGACTAACGTGAGGCTGGTCTACTGCCACAAGCTGCAAAAAGGAAACACGGATCATTTTGCATTTTAAAAACATAACGAATGCTTACTGGTACATGTATATGCACAGTTTTTATGAGTAGAGAAAAAACTGTCACTTTAAATTACCAACCTGGCCACTTCCTTGATTTTTTTTTCCTTTAATTTCTTCTGTGTAAAGAGAGGAACCTTCGTCGTAGTGTCTCAGAAACTATTACCCTAACCCCCTTGTGGACACTCTTAAGCAATTGATTACTCAACCATCACAGAAATGCTAAATAAATAAATAAATGAAATAAAAAAAGATCCACCTTCGTTAAAAATAAACGCGACTGATATTTTCCATACACTAGCCGAACGATTTTCGCCAAGTGTCGGAAAAATAAAACTAAGGTCCAGTTCCTTGCCGAGCACATTATACTGCGACTCAAGGAAGGGACTACATTCGATCCTTGTTTTTATTATTCTGAGCTAACTGTCAACTCGAAACCCACCTGTTTTAAACCTAAACGTCAAAATGTCTTCAGACTTTGAAGCCTACGAGCAGGACTTTGGAACCATTACAGCAGAAGTAACAGGCAAAATTGGCAAAATTCCCAAACTAAGTGGAGGTAAGAGGTATTAGCTGGAATCGCTGAGCTGGAGCTTGCTAGCCAAGTTAGCTGGCATTTCTCAGCTGAGAAGGCTAGCTAACGGTAGCAGGTGTAGCCTACAGCAATTGTTATTTCACCAATTTACTACATTATCTTTTGATAAAAAATGTATCGAACTAAATTGTGAAGCACAGCTCGAGTGTGTTCTTGTCTCTTATGTAAAATTATTATTCTTATGTCTTTAATGGATTTAGCCAGTGTAGAAATGTTTAACAGTGTGCTCAGTGGCCAATAATTACTTGTATTTTCCAGTATATATGGTATCTATTTCCAGGTATATATGCTTTTCTAGGCTACAACCTATATTCATTGTAGTGTTAAGAGGATGACAGAAGCCTTTAGTCACTCTTTTTAAAAATTGGTAACATTAATATAATTTGAAATCATAGAAATTAATGAAAAGGAAGTGAACTTTATCAGGTATCACAGTGATTTCCTGTGGTAAACCCAACACAGCTTCATTCCACAGTTTAATAGTAAAAGTAACATAAAACATAAAAAGAAAACTGACTTCCATTGCAACATTATTAAACAGGGTAGTAAGCAATGTTTTATTATAAAAAGACTCCAGAGACATGTAGGTCAGGTGAATTGGTTACAATAAATTGTGTATTAATATAATAGATTACAACCCCTATGACTGATATTTATTAAGCCTGTATAGAAAGTAGATAGAAAGATGGATGAATAAATGACATTATCAAACATGCGGTCAGCCAAACGACCATTCAAGTCTTCAAATGGGAATACCCAAGTCAATATTTGTTGCTGCACACTAATGTTCTATATTGTTATATTTGCTTGAATAGCGGATTTTCTTTTCTTGTATTCGCCACATGGATTACACCTATGCAGACAATTTAGGTTGTGTAGTCACATGGCTGGGCTGGAATGTACAGCATGTCAGCTTACTTTGCAATTGCTCCAAAACAGCATGTTTACAATATAACTATATTTTTATATTTGTTACTTTCATTAACCATTTTTTGTTTATACACCCTGAACAATAAATATGGGAGAAAATATTGACATGCACCAAACTCCCATTCAGAATTCCTTAATTGGTCAAATGGTAAATGTATATTTGTTGGGACACTTTTTGACCAAAGCAAACACTGTGAGACTCAGTGTTTTAATAAGAAATGTCTACCCACATCTGCAGTTTTCAGTGGATTTAAAAATGGGTGGCAACAGATGCAGCCTTTTACATACAGGGTAAAGATGATAGGATAGATGACACGCCCATGTGGTGCTGCTATACTCACTGGTAGGACCCTAGTATCACAAGCTTCAATCTGTCACAGAGCAGAAAGCCATCAGGGCTGAGAAATGTTTTCAATTTTAATTTTTATTATGAAATATAATTTCTGTTCCATCCATCTATGTTGTTGCAAGCCAGTAATTGATTGTAGTTTTTAGTTACATAATACATACTGCGGTGCGCATAATAACTTTCCCCAATTAATGTGTCTCTCAGTGTGGAGCTGATGCACCTGTTTTACCCAGCCTGTTATCTTTTCAAAATGCTGTCCTTATTATTCAGAAACTTTTTTGATTAGGTTCTAATGTTGTTCATTTGCATGCTGTCATGACATATTACATTTATATATGTGTGTGTATATATCTCCATCCTTTATCATTGATCAAACGCTGGTTTGTGCAGAGCACATACTATCTTATTCATTTCAGTTTTTATATGTTCTGCACATGATATCTTTAATTTAAAAGCCATTTTTTTCAATTCAACTTGTATTTGTTCAGTTTGAAATAATGCATGCTTTTGGATTAACATAAAAGCCAAAAAGATAAGACATGCATACATACATACGTATGTACGTACGTACGTGCATACATACGTACATACATACAAGCATAAATATTTACTTTTTTAAATGCGGTGGTGTGGGTTGTATTGTCCACTACTAGTTGACTACTGCTGGTAGTTTGTTTTTAGTTTTGACTGCTAAAACCTGCTTCCAGCCTCTACTTGGAACACTTATCTCCATCTCTAGACTCAGGCTTGCTCATTGGTTTTTCAAAGGGCACAGCCTCTCACAAAACCTCGCCTCACTGAATATTTCTGGTTTGGAATTGGCATCTTTGAAGATTCATGGCAGCCCATTCCACAGTGTAATTCCACATGGCTTCCTCTCGCCATCTGTTAACTGAGAGTTAGACTGTATGAATATGTACAAAGCCAGCAAACACATTGCAAACTTAAACGTAGTTGTTCAGTGTCTTATGCTAACCAAAAGAATAGTTTACAGTTGAATTTCAATTCCCTTTTTTCTGTTTAAGATTTTTACTCTTTTTTTCCTTTTTTAAGTCCCTCTGGCTCTTCTTCCAGAAGTGGCTGAATTTTGCCCGAAGTTTGACAGCCCTCTATTTAATACATTAGTATAGCTCCAGACAAAGGGCTTTTGTTATTGCTCTTGTTGTGTCTCTCTATTTCACATGTGCACAATTGCTGATAATGGCCAGTGAGTGTGGAAAAAATTCATGTAACAATCAAATGAATGTGTTTATACATTTATTGGTTACCATCCCCTAAAACCTAAGGTTCGTGGACTATCTGAATAAGAATACAATGAAATGTTAGGCCTTGTTCCATGAAACATTTATGTAATTTTTTTTGTTCATCTTTTCAGTGTTTTTGGCAAGAGATTGCCTGTCAATTATTTCAACTCAAATATGGAAAAAAATTTCAAGTAAAACATTTTTTTATTTTATTTTATTTGCCTTGCTATTGTGTACAAAACTCCTCATCCGTCAGTCAGCAGGTTGTAGTCTTGGTAAATATCCATACATATTTCACAGCCCTTCAGTTCGGGCCTGAGTTTGAGCAAGAAAGCACCATCTCACCTTTCAGTGAATTGCCTCTGGCTGTTTACTGTGTAGGTTGTGAGGTTGGACACGGGTTTTAAAAATGAATTTGAGGACTGGCCTTTGGTGCCAGAGAAATGAAGACCTTGGCTTAACTTTTTTATAATATTGCAAAACCACAACTGATAGTCTTGTGATTTGCTTTGAAACTGAAAGTTTTTTTGAGTTTTCATTTCAATTATTAAAAATTCTATTCATCATTTATCAGGTTAAAGGTGCTACTCGTAATTCTTGATTTATTTTATTTAAAAATATTTTCAATTAAATTATTACTTTAAGAATATATCTCAAATTTGTTAAAGATGTTAAGTGCTTTCTATAGTTCCTTTTTTGGATGATCATTATTATCTGAATCTGCTGAAATGTAATTGTTTTGTTTTGACAGATAGTAGTCACTTCTTGCCGCATATTAAGAATTTTAGTTTTAGGTATACTTAAAACAACTTTTTCTTTTGGTTTGCCATACTTTTCTGTTTTTCTTGTGATGATTTGGCATGAAAGTAGTGACTAGGTGAACCTTGGTTTGTGAATAATAGTCAAATGTTGGAACAAATAATGCTTTATTTTTTCCAAGTATCGACGGGAACACTTTAGAGACTTAGGAACCCAAGATATTTGACATGTCACAGTAGGAAAAGCACACATGTAAATAATTAAATAAACGTCGGATGAATTCCACTTTGGTTTAAGGGTGCTGGTATTGTGCATGTTGGTTCACTTGACACGTCCCAAATCCATACTACAGACTAGGTCTAAGCAGGTTTTTATATATATTTACAAAGGAAGAGTGACACAATGAAGTACACACCACACAGTATACTAAATGCAGTTGATTGTTTTGGGGTGTGCTGTTTATGGATACTATTCTCCCACAATGTACGTTGTTACACATATTGAATTATTTCCTGTTAGAATAAAATGGTAAAGTATGTTGAATTAAATTTTCTATACAAACTGCTAATTAAATTTACTGTCCCCATTGCCATGTAGTATATACTGTACAGAATTATTATATAGTATGAATTTTGGAGAACTGAGCCTCTGTTCGTGTTATTAATAACCAGCTGTTCCTACTGTAACAAGTCAAAATATCTGCTGCGAAAAAGGCCTGTCCATTATAGCAATATCCAATTCCTTGTTGAATGGATTTTGGACTAAACGTTAGTTTAAGATTATAAAATGTTAAGTATTTCTACTGTAAACTCTGCACCAGGGCTACAACTTTTCATTTTTTAACAGCCACTAACTAGTTTGATTAATTGGCTCACCGCATGTTACTAGAGCTCAGACTGATGTTTTAAAATAGCTTATTTTGTCAGACCAGCAATCCAAAAACGGAAACAATTTCAATTCACAACAATATGATTTAGAGGAAAGCAATCAAATTCACACATTTACATATATTGTTAGATTCTCTTTTTGATATACTGCTTTAACAATGACTTGGTTATTAATCTGTGACTACACCAAATGTGCCATTTATTCAAAATGTCTGCCAGTCTTCTCTACCGTTTATCTCCATTAAAATACGTTTGTATGTTAATGATGCTTGAACGCTAAACTACCAGAGCAAACCTCTGTATTTCACGTGGTTCACTTCCATTTCAAAACAAAGGCCAGTTCCTATATGTACAGAAATGAAGTGGTAATGTTGCTGCCTTGAATAGCGATGGGATGTACTGTAGTTTACATGCTTCTTTGGAACCCTCGCAAGTCGTAATGAGTTTCAATGGGTAATGTGGAAGAGCAGCCACGGGGTGAGGTGCAGAATGGTGCGTTAGTCATTCTGAGTGGGACTCATACTTCTGGCAAGTGAGCAAAGCTGACACCTCCCTTCCCTTTGAGTTGGCACGAGGTGTCTCACTACTCCTCAACAGAAACCAACAAAGGCCTCATAGACGCCAATAACTAAGAGACATCAAATGTTGGCTCGTCGTGTAGAGAGAATGTGTAAATATATCTTCAAATGTGTCCTCGTGTGTTGTTTTCTCCCAGTCTCTTTCTTTCTCTCTCCCCCTCTCTACCCCCGTTGCGGGGGAGTTAGGTTGTTGTCATGAAGCGCTGTTCCACTGTCGGCTGATCAATATGTTGCTGTTTTTTTCCCTTTCAGAGGAGAAGACACAGCTGGTTCTAAATGTCGACAAACAGCTTGAAGAAGTCAGAGAGTTGGTATGTCTTTGATCAGTAATTTTCTCCTCTTCCCATTTCCTAAATAATGAATTTGTGCAAAGAGGGAGGGGACAATTTTCACTGGCACCAGACAACGGCACCTGTATTATCCTGGTGGTGACATGACACACAGACACACACTCTCACACACACACACACACTTCACATGGCGGTAAGGAGGCTTCCTCCTCACATGATTACTTTCCAGTAATCTGCTTTTAAGTGACACCCCTATGACACATTTCAAGCCATTATCTTGAGGTGGGAGTCTTCATGTTCCTTTTTAAAAAAACACGCAAAGTCACCTGACGGAGACAAATTGTTGTTGCGGTTGTCTTGTTATGTCACAGTGATTAGTTTCTTCCCGATCCGCCACACAGAGACCTGTCTAGCCATGCATCAAATGTACTTTTACTTCATTCACTGTGACATTGTTGGGCCTGTGCATGTCGTTGCAATGAAGGGGCCCTCATCTTTGATTGTGTATTTATTTACAGAACAGCCTTCCTCTGTTGCAACTTTTATCCCTGCTGAGTGACGTGAGCGGGAGGCTTTTTTCCTTTTACAATCAACATTGGAACGTATTAAATTTAATGCAGCTGAAGTTTCTCATTTGAGAAAGTTTTAATATTTCAAAGTTGTCACAGTTTCTATCTTGAGCAGCTTTTTGGCATAGATAAAAACCTTTTTTGAGACTTAGCAATTCAACATTTAAAGAAATGCATAGATGGTAAGAGAAACATCATTAGAACACAGGGAGGCCTAGATATTTTAGCATCTATAAGCTACAAGAGCTATAAAAGTGATTATGATGTGCACATTTGACAATGTTGATACCTTAACATGTCAATGTAATGTTTCATATTCCAAATGTTTTTCTGGTTGTGAAATTGATCTTTTCAATGATCTAAATTAACTGGATTAACTGCGGTTCTTAGCTGGAGCAGATGGACCTGGAGGCGCGGGAGATCCCCATTCAGAGCCGAGCCATGTACAACAGCAGACTGAAGAGCTACAAGCAGGAGATAGAGAAGCTCGAGAAAGACTTTGTAAGTACCTTCTTAAAACCTTGTCAACGGTTATTTAATGCACATCAGCATTCAGAAAATCATATTTTAAAATGTAAAATTCAAAATGTGCATCTGTATACACAATATACTGTTTATACATATGGCATTCTGTAGTTATACGCTGTCACCCTCTCAAATCCCTTGTGGTTTATGTGCACATCCATTGTTTGCTCCCTCAACCAAACTCTCCCTCACACACACACACACACACACACACACACACACACACACACACACACACACACACACACACAAACAGTCCTACACTGAGGCTCAGTGGTGCATCCACCGAGGTTAATTCAGAGTTCCTATTTGAACTTGCAAGTGATGCCTTTTGAGAACAGGTTGTGTGTTTGTGTTGTTGCTGCAGAATCTGGCCTTGTTTAGTAATTCATAAATCACTGTGTGTCTTGACTTGATCTCTAGCCTCTATCAAAGCTTAATGAACAGCCCAGTCTTGTGGGTCCCTTGCTTTTAGTCCACATTGTTGTCTCCCAATAATGCTCAAGGTATTTCACTTAATCAATAATATGATAACAATGAGCAACTATTTAATGCAATGTAATGCTTGATTGTTTATTTGGCTTTTCCAATTACTCTAAGTTGCAAAAGTACCTTTTAATTCAATGTTTGTATTCAGATCTTTGAAAAAGTATACATTTTTAACAATATCTTTATTTTTTCAATTGTTTGTTATTGTTTTCTGTTGTCAGTTTTGTTGTGCTGTTGCTCACAACACAATAATAAACCCTTAGTGTAAAGGTAGCTGACCTTGAGCTCGAGAGCAGACGAGTCCTTCCGCGAATCAAATGGGATGTGAAATAAATCCACAACCTCAGAATGGGTTGGAAAAATAAAAGCTGAATTGGATGTTTCACAACTTTTAAAATTAATTGACAAACGGCCGACCTGGGATTGGTGCCACATTTAACCATGTTGTTAATGTGGTTCCGATATAGTTTTGTTACCTTTTTAGATTTTGGCAAGATAATCAATGAACCTTTATCGAAACCTTGAAATAAATTAAAGCTTTCTTTACTTCGATAGAGCACTTATTATTAGGTAGCTAATGCTTGAAAGGAAGGATTTAAGGAAATAATGGTTCATTATAATCAGAATTTCAAATGTTTATGTATTTGTTACAAAATGAAAGTTGTGAGAAACGTGTTTGAACACAATAGAATCTAGAATATATGAGACAGGGATATTATGAATGATCTTATAAATTGGGTCTCATACTGTCACAGCCCATTCTCCTACCGCTGGCAAACACAAATAATGTGAATTGCTTATATTGCAGCCTAAGTTTTTATCTCAAACATTAGCTTAATATCTAATATCCTTCAACTCAAATTTTATTTTGAAATCTGTACTGAATTAAATAAGGGAATATAACAACATTTCCCCCTAATCCATCACTGTTCCAAATGCAGAACAACACGTAAACATGCATAAACAACCCATTTGGATGGAGTTATCATGTGCTAGTGATCTGTGAGCACACCACAGAGATGTGCTTACTGAGATCACAGAGGAGCTCTCCGTGCCAAGACAGTTTACTTTCCTCGCCATGGGCATTTAATTGGCTGACGATTAATCTTTAACTTTTCTTCTCCCCACACTTACCGTGCTTAATCATCAAGCAGTTAACACCTGCTGTGGCTGATATTGGTGCTAATTTTCATTACTCGCATTTGTATGCCCGTCTTAGGGGCATATGTGGGAAAATTTGGTTTTTTTTTACCTGCAAAAAGTTCGCGTTCCTCCATCCACTTTATAAAACCAAACCTTGCATTCACAGTACATAACCACAAGATGTGATAACATCTAAATTTATACTTCCATATCACTGCATACTGAAGTTATATATGTCCACAATATTGACATGCAAAGCAGAAAGAAGCAGTAGTCCTAGTGGATAAAGAATAGAAGAATAATGGCCTGCTTGTAACTGTGACCTCCCAGTTTGATAGTCATTTTCATTTTTACACGTCTGTGTGTGGTGTGGTCAGATCAGTGTACATTTAAACTAGGATCACCCACCTCACACTGTAACATCTAGTATATCTGGTCTCCTGCAAATCTGATGCAAGTATTCAGAAGGCAAGAACTTCATCCCCCTCAGATGTGTCTCAGATGTGCCAAATGCTATAGCCGAGCTCAGCCTCTCACTTCCTGCAGGCCTAGGGAGGACATGACACACTGCTCGAAAGGCGTCTAGTGGAAAAAAGGCAATCTCCTTTCTTTTTAATGTAAAAAGCTCCGGCTTTGTTGTGCTTTCCGTGGATATCAAGGCCTTTCCACTCCCTCACTACCTAATCTCCCCCCAACCCCACCCCCTACTGGCCTCCCACGGGTGTCTCCCCCTTTAACCTGCTCTCTCATCCTCCCATTCACCCGTGGTTTGAAGTCTTCCTACCACCGGTGTGCCAGCTTGAGACCTCATTCCTACTCCTTTCCAGACAGGGCCCGAGCCGACCTCGGTAACCCAGCCATTTCATCCAGAAAGACAACTTATCAAACGGACATCCCAAAGGTGTTTATATGAGATGTAGCTTTGTTGGCTTGGCTGACATCTTCATTGCGATAATAGCGGGGACAGTGGGGGTCTTAAAGGTGCTGGGTCACAGCAAACGGGCATTGCCGCAGCTAAAGGGGATGCCAGCCTGACCAAAAAAAAGAGTAATTCAGAGTGTGGGAAAAAAAAATTAAAAGGACAATGAAAAGCCTATTTGAGGGAGTTAGCTTGTTTGAGTCAGGGGAAGCCGGGTGGCATTGCCCTAAGCAGTGGCTTTGATCAGGCAAAGAAGAGGCCTAATGTAAGCTTAAATTTGTGAAATCTATCGGGTAAACAGAGCCACCACCATCAAAGGGCCGTGCTTGGTCCGTCCCGGTAGGGAATGTGGGGATCTGGAGACGTCTCGTGTGTCTCACAAAATACAATCCATTTTTGAGGATGTGACTCAAATGTTGTACCGTGCTAACTGTAAATGTGTGATGCCTCTGACAGGGGCATGATGAGATGCCAGTCATGTCATCTCTGAGATTTAGAAATGATTGCGAAAACTCGCAGTAATGTCTGCTCCATTTTCGATACATATTTATTAATACCGAAACCCTTCCTTTCTTGTCCTGTACAAGGTTTCCTTGTATTGTTAGGTCTGTGCTTGAATATGTTTAGTAAATAGGAAATATTTTTAATCTAACCTGTGAACTTACAGTTAACAATGTGTCTTAACTGATTTTAAACATCATGATATCATTGGTTAAAACAGAATTGAAACAACTGTGTCCAACCTTCCAGCTTGTTTAATACATTAGTTGAACTTTCACAAGAAATGTTGGTCACAAATATAAAAGGAGCTTCTCTAAATTCACTGTTATTACTCCATATTGGTTCCAAGCACTTAGTTTAGAGCACTTAAAGTTGATCATTAGATCTGCATTATTTCTTTCTATACCTTCAAATCTGCAGTGTTTTGAAGTGTCACTTAATTGTGTTTCACAGATAACTTAGTGTGTTGCTTTGACTTTGAGGCATCAGTATGACTTCCACTTGCGCTAGTTCTGCGTGGTTGTTGAACTCCTTTTGCAGCAGATGGCGCTATTGCTCTAAGAATTTTCTTCTGCTTAAGGTACATGACAAGGACAATATTGGGAACATTTACCAATTACTTTGCCTTTCTGATGTATGAGTAGACTTGCTATGATAAATCTTTCCACTTATTTCTGTGACTGACCTCACCCTTTATGCTTTGTAATAGAGATTGAAAATAATGTAACCAAAATTTCCTTTTGGTAAAAGCCCATTTAATACAAAGTTCCTCGTAGTAGTCTGGCTTCCAACTTTATGTATTTTCTTTAGTTTGTCTCTGCCCAGCCATGCTCTGAAAGTTAATTAAGTATAGTGTCTTTTTGAAATGATAAACATGTCATACTGTAACTCCTCCATCTCCTCTCCTAATTAATCTTTCTGACATTAGGTGTGTCTTAAGTTGTCTTTAAGGAGGTGATGTGATAGGCTTTGTATTCACGGATCCTTGACTCTGATAAAGGTTTATTGATAGTCATTAAATTTCAAGCTCTGACAAGTTTTTATTGTTGAATACTTCACATTTTTATGACAATAAGTGAGAATCAGTGCCAGTAGTGGTCAAGGCAGTTTTGTTTATGGCATGTGTGTCACTTGGTCATTCTTTGGTACAATGTAGCAGGATTAATTTCGGTAGATCAACCCCAATATCGGCTGATTAGATGGCTATTGTTGATTCATCATATTATGTGGATCCCATTTCATCAAGGACCATGAAGATGTCATTTACTACCAAACATCAGTGTTCCTTTTGAAACATGTATAATTACCCAGTCGTTGTATGAGATTGTTAAATATGTTATGTCAGTACATAATGCAAGTTATTACAAGATGTGGAATATGTGATATCTTCAAATTTGATTCACCTTGAGTACAATACTCACCTTCAAAAGAGGCCTATTCAGTAAGGTTTGATATAATATTGGCATGATTCTCCTAGATTAATTTATTCCATTATGGAACTTGCAATAGTTAATCTTGCCTGTGCTTTCTGGTATTGAATCATTAGGCCAACTGTCATAGGGACACAGCTATATCTCCCTCCTGTCTGATTGTCTATTGGAGGATGGTTTAGAGTTACAGTCATGGTCAAGTATGATGTGTGGACTGCCTCTTCCTTTTAATAAAAAGCTTTAGATGGAATGCCTTCTAGTGTCCACCTAGGGAGATAATTCATGCATTTACAAAGAATCATCCAACCTTGAAATATTGAACACTTTATTTACCAGGTACACCGAGCTGAACGCAATGAAAAAGCTCTTGGTACGGATTCCATATTTTATTTTCAGATTTTCTTTTATCTCTATGTATCAGTTTCACAAGTGCTCATTAGTGACCTTCTCGAGATAACTTGAAATTTAGCTTTCAATTGGCGCAACATTGAGTGCTGTATTTAATGAATTGGCACATTGTACATTTGTAAGAACAACTTGTAAATGGGGAGAATTGGTTTAATTTGGAAATGTGGAAACACAAGTAAAAGTCTGATGTGAACATACCTCAGATGAGGCCAAAGCGTACTGTAACTCCTGATTTTTATTTGGTCTCCGAATAAATTGACTTCTTGTAGAAGAGCTAATGAATGACTCTTGACTTGACCACACACAGATCAGGTTCATGTTTCACTTGCCAGTAAGAATGCTACCAGACGTTTTCCACAAGCCTGTTTTGCTGGTTCCAAACCCCAGAGCTATTTGTTGCCTGTGCATCTGAGGGTCGTCCATGATCGGTTCATCATTGCCAGTGAATTAACATTTTTCTAGGGTTTTTGAAAAGCCATATAAAGTATAGGGTATTGTCTCCATGTGAATGCTTTCTGTTCTAGCTTGGAGTTTAGTGTGCAAACTGTTATTTATTCTTCACTAACAGCATACTAATAGCCAAGTATGTATTTTGAGAGCACCCTCCAAATATAACTAAGCCAGACAGATGAAGATGAGGGTGCTCTTCATTTATGTACTATATGAATGCTCATGTTTTTAATTGGTGGTCATGGTCATGGACAATTCAAGGTTGTAGAGACTATACTACTTTAGCTGATAGTGGCCATAAACTCATTATGTTTGGTACAATTAACAGCCTAAACGGGGAAAGAAGAGTTTGCAAAGTAATTTATCAGAAAGTTGTGTATTTGTCTTAAGAAGCTCTGGCATCATAAATGTCTTTTTTTTAAACCAGATGCTGATAATAATGTTGAGATTTAGGTTTTGATGGGAGATTTTAGGATGACTGTTCTTCCCACATTCCAACCACGCTAGTAGTGATGATAAATTAGCATTGTTGTAATCCATCTTGAAGGGTTCTTGTTGTTTGCCCCCTGTCCTCGTTATGGTGACTCCTGCAGGCAGACAACATGACAGACCAACATTAGTTGGATGTTAGACACTTTAAATCGCCTTAGGTTGCCTTGGCTTACGTGTTCTTATTAAATACAGAGGAGTAAAGGCAGACTGACTCTTTTCATGGTTTGTTGCTTAACAACCCATCAATGACACCAAAGTCTAATCACTCATAACCAGTTTTAAAAGGACTCCCTCAATTGACAGGGATTTTTCCTGTATATTTCCTTCGAGCTAAGTGCAGATTTAAGATGTAAACAAATAGATCGTCTTCTCTGCTTATGAATCGTGTCTTTCATTTGGAAGTTGTTGTGCACAGTATGTCTTCCTCCAGCCCTTTGTGGATTTGTGGCATTGGAAGCTTTACCATGTCCTCTTTATGGACACGAAGATGGGATTCATTTGCGGATTAGCCTTTTGTCACTCATGTTGAAAACATTTTTTTATGGGTTTGATGGTGTAATGGCAGCAGTGGGTCAAATCTGGGTTGAAGGACAGTGTCACAATAAGGACAAAAGGATGTGTTGCCCAGAAGAGCCATGTTCACATTTTACTAGCTGGGAAAATTGGAGTGCAACACAAATGGATGGATCGTGTTTAATTATTGGAGACACTGATATCTAACCTGCCACACTGAAAGGTGCAGGTTGTTTTGCTGATTCTAACAGAGTGAATAATTATTAATGAGTCATTTTAGTAATAATTTTGATTCCAATTGGAAGTTTTATTGATGGGTGAAAATGCCCCTTTTTTTTGGCAAAGTACGGGTGATCATTCTATCATTTGACTGTAATAGTGTGTTCTGATGTTAACAATTTAAAGACATTTTATAAGGTATTGGCACTGTTAATAATGACTAGAAGACAGGAAATAGAAGTGCAAAATGATCACACAGAAATCTGTTTGCCAACCATTCTCTAGATATGATATGTGTTAAGAGGAGTATCGCAGGCAGAGAAGTGGGAATACATTTGGGGGTCATTTGTTTTACTGTCATCCGTATGAGTTTTTTACCGTCATTAACAAGATGAGTTCTTGTCAGTCGTCAACTCGCAGAAACCACACAGGCTATAATTTGTAAGCAGATCACCCCCTACTCCCTCTCCATCTCTTTATGTTAACACTTGTCTGTATGGATGGGGTATCTGCATTATGCCTGGAGCACAGGTTTTGTTTGGCAGTGTGCAAATTCGGCCGTTATCCTTCCACGCAATCGTTTCCTCTCTCGCTTATCTCTCCTGGCCCCTCTAAAGTCGCCGTACTTCCACACACAGTGACAGCGATCAGTATAGCTTTCAGACGCTTGTCTGGCTGAGTCTGCCATGAAGCGAAGGCCCTCCCAGGTCCCCTCGCTGTCCTCAGGGCTTGTGTGATTGAGTGACTGGAGTGAGTGGGGGCCAAAGATAATAACGGGGAAAATATAAAGACATGGGGCGATGATATGATAACTCCCCCTTCCTCCTCCTTCCCCTCCTCCCTCTCTTAACTCCCCTTTCCACCTCCCCTTCACTTTTTCTTCTGTTCTTCTTTCTGTCCTACCCCCGATTTCCGTGCACCGAGCCTGTCCCACGCAGCAGTGTAAACCAGAAGTGACATGTGACACCCACTCCCCAGTGATGTGCTGACAAGCGGGTACTAGAATAGGTGACAATGTTTTCTTTTTTGCCAGACTGGCTTAAGTATGGTGAAGGGATTCATGAAGTATTTATGAAATATATTATGAATCATTGGGTCTGTGTTTTTCCTCTGTATTTTAGGCTGTGGCATTTGCTTTTTAATAAGTAAGCCTCAGAGAAGGCGATACTGAGGAAAGGGGTAAATAGAGGAAGAACTCTTTACATTGAATCTTTATTGGTGTTTCTTCATAGCTAAAGCTCCATGTTTACAAATGTTTTAACCCCAGATCACACCCCCTTCACACACACAAGCACGCACACACATGCAGACACACAATTAAACTCCGTTTCTTCCTCTCATTCTAAGTGTTTCTTATGAGGAAGCGTGCCAGAAAGAAAGGGAAAGTGTCTTTGCTCTCAGCGACCAACAATTTTGCCTTTTCTATGGTGTTTTTGAAGCCTGCAGTGGAATCTGGCTGTGGCCTTGATCAGAATTACATTGTGGAAGATGAATTAAGGGTCTTTTTTTCTTTTTTTCAATTATCCCAGAGGTTGGCCACCATTAGAGCATCAGCCTACTCCTGCAGTGAGACTAAACTCTTTAGTTTTGTTCCCCTCATCACCACAGAGCTCTTGTTTGTTATGCATTGTCAAACTTTGTGTAGATTTTTGTCTTTGTACATCCTTTTATTCCGAAATGATGTTTCACATAACACGTTTTTTGCTTTAAGTGCTTGTACTGAGAATTATCAGTAGGAGAATGTTGGCTATTTAAAAAAATATTCTCCAATTCTCTAATTGCTCATTACACTGATGTTATTTATGTCATTTTTACTTTGCAGTGGTTCTTTTTACATTTCCTGATACTTTTTCTTTTAAAGATGATTGTTTTTCACGCCACTGTTTATTCCTGGGTGTACTTTAAAAATAAAAAAAACTGCTTAAGAGGTATAACTAAGTATTCTCTCTAGCCTTCTGTTGGCCACTTCTCAGAATTTTTTAACCACTCCTGTAAATTCCAGTACAAAACCAGCAGACTCCCAGGAAACTGGTAAGTGTATTGGAAAAGTTCAGGAGGGCACATGTTGGAAGGGCTTTGGAGGGGGGCCTTACTGGCCTCATCAGCATTTGAATGTGTTCTGGCTAGTGAAATAACAAAGTATACATAAATATATAGAGATAATGATCTGGCTAAGTCCCTATATGTGCTGCTGTATTCTTATGCTAATGAGCAAGCTATTCAGCACCAACAATGGTCACATTACAAGAAAAGGCAAAGCACTGAAGGAGATAGTCTTCTGTGCATGTCCACTGACGGACGCTCACACGCACATGCTCAGCAGGCCCGACTTCTCTCCCTTTGTGTCTAGGTTTTTTTTTTTTATTACAGTTTTCAATTTTAGATAACACTCCAAGAATAGACATCAAACAAAAATGAATCATAAATCGAGGTCAGGAGTGAACCTCTTTCCAAAGCAGAGAAAGGGTTAAAAGTGAAGGTATTTCTTTCTTTAAAAAAGATGGGAAGACTGATAGGAGAGGAGCTCTTCTCAGCAGAGGGTTCAGTGAACCATATGTAGGTAGCCACAGGCTAATGGGCCGGTTGGTCCCTGGCTTGCCAGGTATCCTGCATTGCACATCTCCTAACACCCCCCCTTTCCTCCACACACACTTTTTCTCTCCTCGTCATCCTCTAACACCCACCTCTCCCACCCCTCCCACCTCCACTCTGTGAAAATCCCTCCTCCACTTTCCTCTAATCTCACCTTTTTCTCTGGTGCTGACCCGGGGAGGCCCACTTTATTCCCCACTGCACGCCAGAAGCCAGCGTTGTGATCGGAGCCCGAGCCCCTGTGCTGGTTCCCCCTCTCCTCTCCTCTCTCCTTGCCCTGGCTGCCCGCCTCCCCGACGGCTCTGCTCTATTGATTTATTCCTCCAACCAATGCTGTCTGTGTCTGTTTTGCACCACCAGCACCTAGGTCCCTCATCTCTATAACCCTCCCTCTTTCCCCATTTTCTCTCTTTCCTTCTTTCACCTTCTTCTTTCTTTCTTTCTTTTCCCACTTTCTTTCTGTCCCCTCCTACACAACCACGGGCTAGGGAAGAAAACCTGACAGAACATTAGAGAAGGAGGGAAAGAGAGATGGAAGGATGGGGGTGTAGGAGGGGAAACAGGGCCTTTGATTTTTCATTAGAAGCGCCTCCATATTTTAATATTGGGTTTAATCGGGCCCTCATGCCTTAAAGAAATAACCATTGAGAGATGATCCCTCAGCCTTCAAAAAGTATATGGCGCTTCTTCAATCAAAGCCCTCCTCAAATTTGCTCTTTTGTTTGGAGTTCACTTGCGGGGGGGGGGGGGGGGGGGGGGGGGGGGGGG
>JAVQJL010084968.1:0-20395 GCA_036024295.1 Nannoperca obscura
CACACACACACACACAAACACAAACAGAACTCTTACCAAAAATCACAGTAAACAGAGGCGTTCAGGCTCTCTAAAGGAGAATTTGTGGACAACTGGTAGTTTCAGATGTCTGATCAGCACTACCTGCTTCGTTAGGGAGGTTAGGGAAAGATTGTGATTAGGCCAAATAAGCAATAATTAAGGTATGGTAACTACCATTAGGCAACTAAAACTCTTAGTCATGGTTAGAGAAAGATAGTGATTCAAATTTATGGCACGTCTGTGATGGCAGGTGAACTCTGGTCTCCTGCATGAAGTGAATTAGAAGTGAATGTTGGCAAATCGTGAGATCTAGTATGAATCTATTTCCAAGGATACTAGGCTGAGTTATTTAATTTTATAATATTCAATAAAGAAGAAACAGGCAGAGAAAGTGGAACAGCATTGCACTCTTGAACAGGCATATTTCAGTTATTATACATAAGATATGGAAAAAATCTGAGATCACAAAGCATGCAGTGTTTTGCTAATGCACATAGATAATGTTATGTGCCTTTTTCTCTGTTGGTTGGTAAGATCATCTGTCCAGATAGGGTCCTCAGGCAAAACCTGAATGCTATACACCAGTATTCTAAACAGTGAAAAGCATATATTTGGTTAAAAAGAGTTAAGCCCCATTAACAAGTTCCACATGAGCCCCCAGAGGACCAAGATCAGCCCTGCATACTCATTAAGCTTTGATGCTATGTCCACACACTGTATGTTCTTGACTTTTAATCAATTCAGTGTTATTATATTGCCTATTGTGATTGTGAGGTTAGAGGTTGTGGTTGGCTGGTCAAAGTTTAAGGATGTTTTTCAGTCCCAGTCTGTCCCTGGCTCTAACAAACCAAGTAAATGAATTGCTCCTGTTAACCTTTTCAGTTGCACTGTTTGCTATTCTGATGAATTTACTTTCACTTGAGAGGTAGTGTTTTTACAATGTTTGCACCGACTCTTCCCCTGCTTCAGTTTGAATTCCTCAGAACTTTTTATTCAATCAATTACAATTACAATCAATAAAAGTAGTAAGTAAACTAAAAGCTTCATAGTGATAACAGGTAGGACTTGTTTTTCAAAAGAACAGATGACCAAAAATATGTTTTTCAATTACCAGTGCTGCTGCGACAGGCATCCTTTTAGAGACTTCAGTGGATTTCACAGGACTGAATTAATTCTGTGAGCTGCTTTACCTTCGGTTTCCACAGTGAGTGTTTAATAGTCTACTGATGAAACAGTCGTCCAACCTGAGACTTGAAACAGATTATCTCTTGCCAATGTTAGGAGAGAGGAAGAGCCCACAGTGACAGTGTACCCTGCACACACATTATGGCCGTGACATCTAAACCGGTGTCTACCTCCCGGAGAGCAAAGTCTCATAGGATATTACTTGTTGGCTCTGAGCATCTCCCGGTTTAATGCTGGGAGGAGGTTGGCTGGGCTACGTTCTTCTGGGTAGCAATTTCGCTGAAAGAAAAAAAAGAAGCCTATAGAATAAGCTGACCTTGTAGAAAACCATTGTGTGAAAAAAATCTCTCTTTTTTATTCCCTCTCTTGTTTTCTTCTTAAATGGTTCAAAAGGCATTTTGATGAGCTGTAATGTTCATTATCATAAAACAAGCACTAGGATGCTTGTTACTGGAGGCCTTGACCAGGAAGCTAAAACTGAGTCAGTTTCTTGAACATTGCAGAACAAAGTGTTTGACTTTCCAGAGGCAAAGTCAAAGTTTATCACACTGAAATGAACACAACATTTTGTCTGTAAAGCAATAGCCCTCTAGACAAGTGCACATTGAATAATAATTTCACAAATCCAGTGCGAAAATGTGCTATCACTAAATGCAATGCTGTATTATACAGTGATAGATGAAGCCTGGCTTTGCCTGTATGACACTGTATTTTACACAAGGCTCCAGAGAGCAGCAGAAGGAAACGCTACACCAGGGAGCTATATGTCATATTATATGGGTGATAACACAAAGACACAACTTATCAAGTGAAAGCTCATGTAAAGAACTAATAGAGTAAATTTGATAGTACAAACCCCAAATGTCTGTATGCTTCAAAAAGCAAATGTATTGTGGTCTGGAATTAAGTAAATTGAGAAACCCGAGATCTCCAAGTCCAGACTACTTGGACTGTGGATTTGTGTCCCTCCACACCCATTACCACCGCAAGTTAGCTCCAGTGATTCTAAATAAAAACAACAGGATGGTGAGAGATGATGCTTACAGTCGTGAGAGCTAGGCAGCAATCATTCCTCCTTGTAATTTTGTTAAAATGTAGTGCATTTGTCCAGCAGAAATTGCTAATTCTCAGTTTTCAGGGTTCACCTCCTACGTGGTCTTTAAGCTGTTTGGATAAGCTTAGTGAAAAATCAAGATTTGGGTTAAAGTAAATATGTGCTGTGTTCACTGTTCACTTTTTCAATATAAAAGCAGGACCACAATCTTCCTGTTATGCGTGTCTAAACATGACCCGTAAGAAAACATTAAGAACATTTTCTTTAAATCAAATCATTAAGATTTGCACGTTATGTTGATAAAAAAAGATAATCCAGAAATGTTTCTGTGAAAACTGTTAGAAAATTAGTAGTATATACATTTGCTGCAAATTAGTAGTATATAAACATATGTTATGTCACTTGTCAGCAGAAGGCTCATGACGAAGGCAACTGTGAAAGCATAGTATTGCAGCCAGAGAGGGAGAAAAACCAATATAAGGAATATTTTCTGGGTTGTTTTTTTTGCATCATCCTTAAGTCTTTATATTAGCAAAAACCTAAAGTGAAATTAATGAATTAATTAGAAAATAGCTTAAATCCTAACACAGGACTAACATATTTGAGTTGTGCCTGGGTGACCTAGATAAGCACCTCTTATGGGTGTTGACACTAAATTCCTCTTTGGCAATAAACAAATTTTAATTGATTCAATGCATTTGAGGCAGTTCTTGCCCCCTGCTGATATACCCTTTTCATCCACCTGGCATACCTTGTGTTTTTTTTGAAAAATGCTCTGAGCTTCCAAAGTTCAAGCAGGAACACACCTCATACCTCCAAGGCTTTTTCATTTCCATCTAATTTGCTACAAACTAAAGGATTGCATTGTGTCTGTGGTAGAGACAGAACATTTTGGAAAAGTGGCTGTTTCAGCAGAGAATGTCATCAGCATCAGTCTTGGAGACATGTTACTGGAATGTGTGGTGAGGATTAGCTAACATCATTAGCTGTGCAACCTAAGTAATTGACAGGAACTGACTGTTGCACAGTGATTGTGCTGCACAAGGACGGTCCAGCACTTATCTTGGTGCTGGAAATTCATAATGGTGCACCTAGTTTTCTCCTTGTGTGTCCAGAGTGATTGCTCAATCCATTTTTTATAACTAATTATACTGATTGTGGAAAACAGTCAAGCAGGTCTGGGCTTGATCAACTGTAATGAAAATACTGAGGCTTACATTGAGTTAAACCTGAGAATTCAGAAAGGCGAAGGCTTTAGACAGCATGACAAATGAGGGGATTTTACTTCTTTAACAATTTCTTCAGTCATAGAACACGGCCATTGGCTTTCCCCAAAATCCATAGGATATAATCCACTGGGGAAAAAGAAATGTGAAGTGTCTTTCTTTTCCCGCAGGTTTTGCTTTACTAATAGGATCAAAAGGGAAAGGATGAAAAGGAGAATAATCAATATATGACAGTATTAAGATGAAACATTGCTTTGCTTTCCTTCTTCACTCAGTGTTTGTACGATTGGGAATACAGCGCGCCTAACCGTGGCTGGCACATGAAGATCCGTGCTGATGCACCCCGACACAAATAATCACACACAAACGCACGTGCGCAGCATCACTAAAGCTTTTGTGACACATTGTAGCTGCACACTGTAAACACACACACACACACACAGAGGCACACACAGACTCATCTGCTTGGGCAAACAACTTCACAGCCATCCAACTGGGAAAGGATCGCACTCCGCGGGAGGTCTGGAGACAATTAGCATAACTAACAGAACACTCAGCACGCACCCAGAAAATCAGAAGGAAATGAAAATGAACCTACGCAATCAGAGCAGAGAAAGAATGTTAACGGCTTTTTTTGTGTCACTTCCTGCATGAAAGATTGACAGAGAGAGACCACATATTTATCTTGCCTCACCAGCTTTGGTCCCTCAAGACGGTGGAGGTACAGTACGTGTTCTCTTGTGTCGCTCGGGCTTCAACCCCCTGCTGAGATGGCCTCGCACTGCATCACTTTACAGAAGAGTCGTGCAGAAGTTTTGCAACAAGTTTTCAGAGAAAGCCAATTACATTTTTCTTTTCTTGTATTTCTGAAGAGACTTGTGCCATTTTGTGTCAGTTTTTGTTAGCGAATGCTGCCGGTACCAGGGTAGAGATGATGATGATAGTGGTGATGGGAGAGTTTTCTGGTATTGCCGTTATCTGCCCAGGTCAGAGCAGGAAGATATTGCCTTGGTGTTTTTTTCTTTTGTCCAAACACTAGTGATAACAGCGGAAACGGTCCCAATGGGCAGCACTGTTGACAAGTCTTTTTCCTTTAGGTCTCCACAGCCACAGTATCAAACTTTTCTCAGTCTGTCTGTCTTGTTATTGCCTGTCTGACTCCGGTTTAGAGCCTCATTGATTGATTTAGCACCCGGTTCATCAGATGTTAAGAGATGAGAACAGAACCACTCGAAAAGTTCAGCCTAGCACAACAAACAGCAAAAGGGGGGAAAATAAACCTCCACACACACACACACAGGTGAATGTTAATTTCAAACTTGATAGGCATTTCGGAATTGAAACCTGAGGGGAAACTATTCCACACCTTTAGGAATGCAGTTCCCAAACCAAGACTCAATTCTCTTACCAATTTTCAGCAACACTGCCTCAAGAGAGGTAAACATTGCTGAGTGCTGCACCCATTTAAAAAAAAAAAATATTAGCAATAGAGCTTCCATCTTCCAAAACCTATATCCATATAGGTATTAATACTTAAATGCAGTATGCCAAGTGTGTCTCAGAACACTTCAACCATAGTGATAAATAGTCGAAAATAGCCTCAGCACTTTCCAAATATAATTGTGTAGTATCTGCCTCAGATTATCAGAAATGTGCAGTTGTGCATGTAACTTCTGATAGGTGATGCCAACTAAAGCACTGACAGTTTGTATTCTATATGTTAATGCGCTAACGATGCACAGTACTCAATTTCCTCAGGACATTTTACCAGTATATAATTGTGTAGGAACAGGCAGACACAGTTTCGTATTGTACAGAGGGTTTTGTGGATTGCTTTTCAGCGGCTGTATGTAGGTATGGTTTGTTTGGCTGGGTGATACTTTGGCCGGGAGAATGAGACAGATATTGATCGATCTGTTGGCTTCAGGCCAGACCTGAACCCAAAATTGTGAGCAGCCTTAATAAACTGTTATTGGCCAATTTCTAGTTAACATTAAATGTGCTGATGGCCAGTTGGTAGACCCGGTAGACCCTATCAGGTCAGAAAATTGTAATCTCTGCAGCAGTGGAACAGATGTCATCACAAAATGAGAAAAATCTGTTTTTGAGTGTCAACAGTTGAGCTGTGTGTGTGTGTGTGTGTGTGTGTGTGTGTGTGTGTGTGTTTGTGTGTGTGTGTTCGGATTTGTGGGTGTGTATGTATTAGCAGTGGTGACATACAAAATGTAAGCTTCTCAATTTTGCTGTAGCTTTCCAAAAAACAAAAAGTCTGTAATCATATTCAAAATAATCAGAAATGTGGATTCTCATATTATGGTCTTTCTTCATGGACATCCTGTCAGATTGTCCCCTTTCATCCTCCTCATCTCTCCCCTGCTTTTCCCTTCTCTCCCCACCTATATCCTCACCATCACATCTTCATCTTCTTCAATCACCCTCTTATCTCCAACAGCCTTTCTCCTTCCCTCTTCATTTATTTTTTAATTTTTTATCTCTATTTCTCCCATGTTCCAGTTTATTCCATCAAAGAGCAAAGCTGAATATACAGATAGAAAAATATCATGGGAAAATTTAAGAGAATGATTAACAGATAAATGTTTGCTGGCAGTTTTTCCTGCTTGAATATGACAAGCAAGAAAGCAAAAGAAAAACTGTTCATATAATCATCTCCTTCCAATAAGTGGTATATCAGATGGTACAAAGAAGGAAAAAAGTTGGACGAGAAGATCAATACTACTCATGTCTGTACGGAAAATATAAAGTTATCGCCAGCAGCTGGTTAGCTTAGTTTAGCATTAACATTAAAAATGGGGGGGGAAGTAAAAATAGCCTGGCTCTGTCTAATGGTAACAAAATAGGTCTACTAGCACCTCTAAAGCTCACTAATTAACACATTATTGCTCATTTGTTTAACAGAAGTGTAAAAATTACCCGCTGTGGTTTTACAGGGGCGTTATGTGTCAGATTGTTTCTTGGCAATTCGAGGGGACTTTCTGGAGTGTTGTTGTCACTGTAAGGTTTCTTTCTTTAATTCCCGTCAAAGGACAAATAACACGCATTGATGCTTTGTTGAATCACTGCTGGTGTATCTTGCATTTGCGCTGCATTATATGGATTTACTGCGGTATTATATTTTTATAATTTAATAAACATCATTTCACAAGTGTAGCACAGAAATTCATTCATCCAGTTATAACTCTTCTAAAATCTACCTACAAACGTTCCATGCAGCAGCAGCCCTCTGCCTGTGGCACCAGTGACCTAGTGTTTCATAATCTTTTCCCATCACTGTTATGATCTGTTTCAGCTATGCTGTAAATAGTTTCCAATTTTATCACCCTGCAGAGCAGTTCTCATGGTCAGAATCTGCTGACCTGTATGTCATGCTTTATTTCTGTAAGCCATGGGAAGATCTTTTATCTACATTTCCACTTTGTCCATGGCATCCACCGCTCTGTCTCCATGCAGTCATTAGTTTTACTTGCCTGCCATTCATGGCCTTTACTTCTCTTTAGAATTTAATTACCACGGGTAACCAGACCAACCAACATACATTCTCACCACAATCAATTTAAATAGAAGAGGAATTGCCAATCCACTGCCTGCTCGGCCTGGTTGCACTGACTCAACAGACAGAGTGAAGAGGGCAGAGCTTGTCGCGCCGAGCTCTGATTTTCCAATTTCCTTCGCTATGTGCCTGCAATGAAGGGCTACTGAGTTATATGTAAAGAGAGCAAGATCTCTGCCTCAATTGTTGAGGCTTTTGACTTATCTGGATGCTGTTTCAACATTTGTCAGCACGTAGGAGATTTGAAGGCTTTGGCAAAGAGGTTGATCAGATTAGCCTAAATATCTGATCACCTATAGGCCATAATGTGCATTTTCAATGCTTTTAATCTATGATCTCCACGCGCCTGCATCATATCCAAGGCGATAACAGTGATAACAATTTCCCACATGAGAAATATAGTGTGCTGCTCTGAGCATGCCCAGGGCCAGATCTGGGCCCTGTGCCTCAGTAATAGAGGATAAATCAGTTCTTAAAAGGTCCATATAGGGGGAGCCAAAATGTATCCAAAGCCGAAGGATTTAAACAGAGACATGAAATCCCTTTTGTTTCGCTGTGGGCATGAAGCTGAGTGAGTGAGCCTTGTGTGGGCTCTTGGTACCGGTCTGGGGACTTGTGGGTGCCAGCATGTTCCAGCGGGTAATTGGTCCTTTCTGAGCCTGTGTGTGTGTGTGTGTGTGTGTGTGTATAACCTCAGTGAATACAGTGAGGATGCAGGCCCCTCACTTTCCAAAGTAGGCATGGAAGGACACATGACATTTTCATTTAAGGTAACTGATGAGGAATACAGCTAGACTGGTGTGGTCCACTTGTGTGTTAACACTCACAGCCTGAGGTGGGATTTCTATCAGCACTTTCATTTTTCTTTAGCTTCTCATCTTTCTGGTTTGGTCCCCATGTGAGTTCACTTGATGGATTCCCAAGAGATCGAAATAATGCTGTAGATTTTTGCTTTTAATTATTTCATTACTCTCTAAGGATAAGCAGTTACAGATGAGGTTGTGGATACATCATCATCTATATATAGTATAATATCTGTGGCGCTCCCACCATGTTTTATAGAAGAGAAAACAAAAGCTGATTCACAACTTGTCATTTTTGTCATTGCTTGGGTCATGGTATTCTTTTTATCAAAAATATTGTCTGAGGAGGCAGAAAATGTTGAGAAATCCTGCAATATTTTGGCGTGCAGCCAACAAGAACTGAATGCTACGTGTTTGTCCTTGTATTGCATTACAATCTTTGTTCTACATCTCGTATGCAGAGTGCAGGATCACATTATCTATGCAGTGACTGCCTGTCCAACACAGTTATCTGCAGCGGCCGATGTGCTTTTGTTTAAACCACAACAGTCAGTTAGAAAAGACAGATATTGCTGACTCAATGTCAGAAACATGCAGTATAAGGAACATTGCAGAGGTTGTTAAAAGTGGCAGGAAAATGTTTTACTTATCCAGCGAAATGTCTCAAAATCTTCTAAATGTACAGATATTCATGGTTCCCAGATGATGTATCATCTTCAGTGATCCCCTGAATGATGACATTAGCATGTAGCTCAAAGCAGCCTCACAGAGCCTAGCATGGGGGTAGACCCACCAGTAGTGGTAGTCTTCATTTATTAATTTATTGACTTATTACATTTTCAGCCGATAGTGCTTGATGAATAGTTCAAGTACTAATATGAAGGGTATTTTAAAAAGCTCTGCATGTGTAGACGTACTATGAATCACTGGTAAAAGGAGTTTAAATATTCTGGAGTACAGTGAGGAAGCAAACATTTGCAAATCCTTACAAGGAGATATTGAGAAAATGACCAGGGGAACTGGACTGATTACCTTTCATCATACTGAGGAAACCTGCTATTCAGAAAGTGTAGCCTGCTACCTTGACGCTCTTACATCAAACACTTTCCTTCTTTGTAGAATGGTTTGTCTACTCATCTTCAAAACACGTTTGCTCTGTTCGATTTGTGTAAATATTTACCTTGCAATTCTGAGGTTGGATTTCCTCACAAGGATATATCTCTAATCTGTAAAGCTAATTACTACCACTTCCATCCCGATGTTGTACAGGGCATAGCTTCTTTCATATGTAGATTTGATTAAATTATGCTATGGTGAGCTCATTAGATTGGATTTACATTTAGAGATGTTTTTGTGCTCCCCCAACCCTGAACCCTCTCAACACGAGCACTGCAATCACAGGATTATGATGACCTGACATTTCCTGGCCAGCTTTTCCACCGCCGCAGCGCTGCACACTCACAAAGTCGTGTCTGCTCATCAAAGCTAGGAAATGGCACCATGCTGCTTTTAAAATTCATGGTTCACTTTGCTATATTAAACACTCATGGTTTTGTAATGGGTCTAGCTGGTTAATTAAGTGAGTCAGAAAGCAGATCAAAGGCTTCTGGTAGATGGTCAGTATTTTGGATCGTGTAGGCCGTGTAGTGTCAAGACACCAAATTTATGTCACCCAGTCAGGGACGGGCCACTTAACTCATCCTGTCTGCTGTCAGGCTTTGATTTTGCCGTGGCCAGCGGCATTATGTTTTCAGGTTGTCCGTCTGTCCGTCCGTCCCATTCTCATGAATGTGAAATCTCAGGAATGCCATGAGGGAATTTCTTCGTAATTGGCTCAAATGTCCACTTGGACTCAAGAATGAACTGATTTGGTAGTCGCTGTGACCTCACAAAACACATTTATGGCCATAACTCAAGAATTGTTTACCATATTTCACAGTTGGTCAGACACTCAAGGTCAAAGTCACCTCAGAATGGCCTTGACAAACACGTTTTTTTTTTACCATAATTCAAGAACTGATGCTGTAATTATGAATTTCACACCAATGTTTAATTAGATACAACGATGAAGTGATGAACCGTCTTTACATAGTAATCAAATAAATGCGTACCTGTTTAGCCAATACATCTACGATTATCCTTCATTAATCAGTTCAGAAATGTATAATCACTGGAATCAAACATATGTATCATCAATATAGCGATAACTACCATTTAGCTGGAAATACACAAAACATTTCCTCCCAAGTACAATGGATGTAAACTGCAACTTGACTTGTTGGCAGTGGCATACAATGCAAGGCGGTAATTCTAGTTTATTGATGAATAACCAATTAATATATCTGTTATTCTAAAATGTCAATATTAACTTTTTACTTCTTCATACAGAGCTAGAGTCACTGCATCACAAATCATATGTGTTTAAGTTGTTTTGCTTAAGGGTGTATGGATAAATCTGCAGGATGACTGACTGTTTTAGGTTAGCTTGTTTAAAGAAAGCAGTGGATCTAATCATAAGAAAAAAAATTAAAGAGGTAGCCATCAATCATAAACCCTCAGTTTTTGTGCTGTCAAATTACCTCTGCAGCATCACACCACCCCCAACTGCAATTTCATAGGAAAAGAACACTTTATCTTTCCAGCTGTCAGAGGAATAATCGGCCAGTTGATTATGACGTTAACATTGCAGTATCCCGATTAAGTTTCACTGTTCAACATTTAGATGATGACTAAGCCGCTGCACACCCTGCAGTCCGTACAGCATGCAAAACATGCAGGTATGTGTATGAATATTAACATCATAAATTGTCGCTGGATTTCCATTTGCCCAAAACTTTTTTCATAATTGTTTTTTTCTTTTTTTTTTTTTGCTGATGTGATAACACAGGACAATAATGGTGGTAGAATAAAAGGCAGGATTGAGGGCTTATCTGGCTCTGCAGGTGTGGTATTACAGGCTTCTCAATGGGAATCAGACTTGTGGTGTGAAGTATAAGCTCCTGCACTGCGCGGAGCATTCTGTACATAATCCCAGTGCACTTTTCCCATAACTGGGAGCTGGGACAAAGTGAAGGGCACACAATCTGTTGGCAGCATGACACTGACAAGCGGCCACTAAGAGAGGGGCCAGGAGTGCTTGTTGTGCTTTGTGCGGCTGCTGTGCTGCTGTGGGCTCAGCGCTGTCAGGGAGAAATCTTTTCCAATCCAACGAGAAGGCCATTTCTTCCTTTCAGTGTTAAATAACACACACAAAAGAGACAAAAATATTCACAAATGATTGGCTGATAATGCTATTAGGAGGAGAAAAGACAAATTTTACTGTACTGAGAGATAAGTTCAATGTGGCCGAAACTATTATCCCACTAAATATAACATTATCTTCAAAAAGCTTATTATATATTACTAGTGATGTAATACATTTAGATGGAACATCATTCAAAGCAGTGCAGGAAAATTAATCTATTTTCATTATGTATACTAATCTATTTTTGGGCTCTGCAGTGTTCAGCTCAACTAATCAAAAATCAGTCCCAAACTTGTGTTATGTGCTCATCTGTTTTCATTCCACATTGTGGTAAAGTGAGACAGTGGATCTGGACCACTGAATATTCAGTGAGTCTTTGTAGACTAATTATAATGTGTCTCTTCATAAACTTGGGGACTGGATGTGGTGACTGAATAAGGCAGAGCAGAAACTACATTTATGTCTTGCTTTGATGCAGCTGTGTTGTGTGCACAAGTGTCTGATGAGGGGTTGAATGAAATAAAGAAATATTTAGTCTTTACTTTTGTATGATAATTTAGGCCAGCTACAGTATATCGCATTGTGCCGAATCCCTGCCTCAGCATGAGGATAGCAGGAAATCTATTCTGGGATGTGATGAAATTAATGGAACATTTTATTGGTGCAGGGCATGTTTGTGGTGTTGCAGCATTGTAATGAAGAAGAATGTTGAGGAATGTTGAGGAGGTGGAACATTAAAATGCCCCCGGCAGGTTCTGCTCGCTATTGAATGGGAAATAAGTCCATCATGGAAGAAAGCTCGCTCAAAACAAGTAATGATTAATGTGAGTTTGGATGTGTCTGCACACGCTTGCTGATTGAGTATGTGCATCATGCGCATACAAACACACAAACGTGGATATATGCAGGCTAATACACCCATATGTATGTATGACCTCGCCCACATGCACACACACAAAATGATAAAGGCCAGTCACAATAATGGGTGCCAACAAGGTGTACTCTGTGTGGAAAAATGGCTCATTAACCAAATTGCTCTTTCGTCTTGAATTTGTATGTTAAATACTTTTCTTGTTTAGATATTTTCTTCCTAAACATTTAAAATTTGACATGGAAGTTTATTCTTGCTCCCTTTCAAATCAACAAGATGGCCTGATGGATAAAGAGATGGCAGAAACTGCTCACGTGTCCATTTGTGAGCATACTGCATTGAACTGCATACAAACAAATGAGACCATTACACCTCAGCCGCTATATTTGATTCTCCTTTGCATTTTAAAATGTGAGTGAAATACACCAACAAGGTCAGTTAAGTTTGATTGTGGAATGACTGAAACTTACTTTAAAATAAATCTCATCACACCATGACCAAGCTTGTTGTTTATTGTCTTGTTAAGAGTATTTTATCATAATTATGCAAGGTTGCTCTTCAAGCTTGGAGCTAGCAAGCAAAGTAGGGCAAAGTGAAATACTCATCTGTAAATGGATCATATCTAAGATAAGCACTTCATGAAATAAAGGGATCCTGAAACAAAACACATGCAAGGACAGCAATAAGCAAACAAATAATTATGAATCTGCCGGTATCGTGTGTTGTTTATTTGCAGCAACAAAAGAGCGAGAAACCAGCTATACAACTGCATCGAAGCCACTATTTCTTAGTAAAGTGCTTTTAGTCTCACAGTGCCTTTACAAAGTAACCACACTGTCTGTGCAGCCAAAAACACATATTGCTCTAAGAATACTCTAATGGAAAACTAAAACTTGAAGTTACAGGACCACTCACACAGCTGCTGCACCTTACAAATGTGGCATGGCCTAGGATGTGTTGTTTAACTCATAAAGCAGGGACGAGCCGGTCCACACTGCATCTGCACCATCTCTGTCTTCCTATGTCTCAGACTGAACTGTTGAGTATTGTTATTGCTGCATAAGTGTTTGTTGAAGATGTCTTAATTGGAAGAAAAATTTGAAATTGTCAAAAAAGAAGCATGAATACTTACCGGATTTTACTGGAAAGTATGTTGAATACTGAATTTGAGACAAACAATGAATAGTTCAGAGTAATACATCTAATAATTTTCATTAGGAATAAAGCTACATTGTCATTTAATACCAGTATATCGTCTAAATCTGATTGCACTGCTTTCTACAGTATTGTTTTGTTTCACCCTTGATGGCATTTTGCGTGTCCTTGGCATAAAAACTGATTGTGAACTCCTGAGACAAAGGCTACAGTCCCGGGCAGAGATGAAGTAAAGTTGTAATCGATTTCAAATCTGGCCAGAAGGGTTTGCTGACATCCCCTGGATCTCTGCCCTGTCTTCACTATCTATATCACCGAGAGCAGAACGCCACAAAGAATGCATTTAAAAGTGTCACATATAATACATTTAAGTCTACAATATGAAGAGAAATGTACTCCTCAGCAATTTCATTATCTGAAGAAAGAATAACTTTGTTGCACTTGTATTTTAAGGATTTACCTGCCTTTTCTCTGTGTAATAAAGGAGTAGTGACTTTTACAGTAGAATAAGCTGAAGCTATAGTGATGTGGCTTCACAGTGCCCTGCTGTTGCTGAGTCAGGTCAGTCTGACTCGCCAGAGGGCATCCAGTCAGAATATGGAGGATGTTCTTGCGTTAATGAAGGGATTGTCCACCGCTTCTTGACGCTTCGTTGAGTTTGCACGATAACACAATCAAACTGCGACTCAGCACATTACAACTACTGTAACTTGAACTACTGTAACAGTTGTTTTATACAGTATTTTGGGGTGAAAGTAGATGTTGTCTGTGTTTTCAAGAATTTTCTTAGGTAAAAAAATCTGCGTCCTCCCACTTTATTAAGCAAATGCTTGTTTGTTCATTCTTCTCGATTTTGTGCCATTGGATGAGCTTAATATGTTTTTTTTAGGCTGCAATTTCAATAGCCGGAGATCACCCTTGTTTTGGGCTTGCTCAATAAAAACAAACAGCAAACAATTAATTCTACTCTCAAAGTCCCAACAGGGTGACTGGAAGGATGTAGCCGAGCCTATTTATTCCACACACTGCTATTCATGTGGTCACTTATATGCCAGCAGCTAATGCTGCTGCCTGCTAATCACTTTTATCACAGGTCACCGCTGTCACCAGCTGGGGAGTAAATCAGCTGCATTTGGCTGCTCATTTAGTATGAAAATTAACACCCTAACCTATAGTGTAAGACAACAAAAACAAAAACTGACCCTGATTTGTTGAATTGTGTGTGTGCGTGTGCGCGCAAAATTGAGCATCCACTCACTGACTGATGGTGGAAGCAGTGGTCCCAGCTGCTGATAATTGAGAAGTTGCGTAAATACCATCTGCGTGTCAGGTGAGAAAACTTCACCTTTACAGGAGTGTGTGTTGCAGGGAAAAGACCAGCATGCTGCTAACAGACAACCGAATAATGTCCAGGAGCTGCTCAGTGACCCGTGAAAAGATATGACAGTGTCATAACAGCCATCTGGTCTGCCTCTATTGGTTCTATTAATAAATCTCCTGACTAAGCAGAGGAGGAGATGAGCGGAGCATGCAGAACAGTTACATGTCAAGAGCTTCTCTTTTTTACTTTTTCTCCCTCTGTGTTCCTCATTCTCTCTGTCTCTCTCTCTCTCACACACACACACACACACACACACACACACAGTATATATTGTCTCTTCCACCAGCTGTCATGTGTGCATTCTGAGGCGATGCAGTTTTCCACAGAGGCACTGATGACTCAGGGCCCCGAGCTGAGGGTGGCTCCCCAAAAATAAAGTGCCTTCTGTGTTGCTCAAATGTATTTTCCTGATTATTTCATACTTTTGTCTTGCATCACTTTGATTTGGAGGGCTTGTTTAACTGAAAAGAAATAAAACTTTCCTAGAACTCATATGACACAGCACTGTTGTGTGATTTCAGACACAATGAAACAAGCAAGGCAAACTAAGTTCTTCTTGTGCAAACAAAAACTAAAAAGATATATCTTTAAAAGCAGATTGTATAAGAAGAGTTATTTGCTCTATTCTTCTATAAATCTTCTGAGTTATAAAAATGTGTGGTTGAGGAGGGGAAAAATGTTAATAATTCCAGGAGTCACCTCTGGAGAGTCAGTTAGCTATGCATCCTGTATCTACATCCTGCTCTACACTCAGCCTAATACAAAAAAGCCCTCAATAGCATCATTATTTCCCTTACAGTCAAACTTTTATCTTGATGCATTTACTTACGAGCCCCATCACTGGAGATTGATTTCAGCAAGAAAAACAAGAGATGGTGAAAGGGATTGTAAGAGGAACCAAAACAGTTCTGTGTTTTTGGCCCACAATAATTATATTTCAATCATGCAAATTAGCTTGGTTTTGGTAGTTAGAGGGCTGTTGGAGTGTGTAATTGAAAATGCAAAAGATTTTCTCGCATCAAAATGTCGAGGAATGCGCTGGCTGGCTGCTAATCAGAATGGCCCCGCGTGCCGCGCACACTGAATCGCTGCCTCGATCTCTCTAGAATTGAATCGTTTTATCTTAATTAACTGTGCAGAATCCATCCAGGTTTGTGAGAGTGCCAATTTCTTTTACCAACCCTCTCTCTTTTTCCAGCATGGAAAAAAATCGTCTCTTCCCCCACTTTAATAAATATTTCTGGGTCCGGCTGTGATATTGACTAGGAGCTATGATCGAAGGATGGGATGTTGTCAATTTACTGTAGCTGCACAGACTGTGTCTTAACCAGATTTTCTGCTGGCCGCTGTCAGTGGAGCTGCAGTCATTTTGCTTGGTAGTATGTTGTGACACCCCTCCTCCTCCTTCATCTTTCCTTTCCTTCACATATGTGTGTGTTGTGTTTTTTTTAAAGTTCCAATATTTCATTTAGGAAGATGAAAATTCTTTGTCCAGTTTAGAAGCTGAACAAACAAAAACGAAAACTTTCCCTAATTCACATCAGTGGGACATTTTTTACAACATGTATCATTTGTTTTTTGGCAGTCCATTTTACAACTGAACTTTACAACAGCCATTTCCATCAGTGTGATTTTAGAGCTGTGGGACTGTGTGAGATTTGTGTTGTCATTAGTATGTTCACATCCCTTTTAATCTCCTACTGTGTACTTCAGTAACTTTTACAGCAAGGCAAGCAATTAGAATAAAAAATATTAGGGGAAAAATAAGCAAAAGTGACATACATTTAAAATGCAAATATTAAATAAAATTCTTACCTACACATCTTCTCTGATTGTTAAACTGCAGATCATTTCCTCAATAAGAAGCAATTAAATTAAATCATGTTCCCAGTCTGATCCCACTGCCCAACACTATTTGTAATTCATAAAACATGTACTTTTTTCCCAGCTTTAAATGCTTGCAGCAATAAAGTTGCCTGTGCTAATTGCTCCATTATGGACACATTGAACATGAATAATGAGGAAATTCATTTAAATTCAGTTTTTGCCTTGCCCACGTGATAAATTCAAATAGGTCATTTTGTTACAGCAAAGTGGTCCTAAAGGCAAACTTCTATATACTGCAAGTGCCCACAGCTCGCACCTCAATTAGAAAAATCTGAATATAAAATATAAAAGTAAGAACATTTGGGCCTTGAGTGTATTGTGTTGAATGAAGAGAGATAACAGAGAGAAAAGAGCTGGAAAAAATGGAGAAAGAGAGACTGCAGTCTCCGCAATCTCAGCATGATTACTACACAGCAGAACCCTCCCATTTGTGCTCAGAGCCAAGGTCACACCAGATGATTTTAACAGTAATTCTACACCTGACTTGACCATCCCAGCATCCTGGGCAGATTATCCTGTAGTGTGAACAGGTCCAGGACCGCAGAGTGTGGCACTGCAGGCTGACAAGATGTTTTCAAACAAGTCTGATTTTATCTGGTATACGTAGTGTGAAGTGGTACACGACTCACAGAGGCTGAAATCTGAGAACAGCATCAACAACAGATCATCAGAGTTTAGACATGGGGACAGGAGATGGAAAGAGAGAATGAACTGGAGGTTTAACAACAACAACGCTCACTCAAGCAGACAACTTACATCACCTAGACTCTAAACTGTGCTTGTTTTACATGAAAATAACATGGAAATGGTAAAATGCCTCTATGAGCCCACACACTAATGTTGTGCAATTGCACGGAAATCAATCCAAATTATCCATACAATTCCTCATCAGTGTAAAATCTGCAATGATTTGCAATCATTTTCAAATACATTTTTTATGTAAATGTAAGCCGTAACTTTTGTGCAATGAGGCATGAAACAGTAGAAGGTTTAAGAGTCCAGATCAGAATGGACATTACATTCATTTGGGTGATTCTGTTCTGCAAAGTGACTTTAATCAGCTGCAGTGGAAGCAAGAATCGTTCTCAAGCACACTTCGACATGTATGCGGTAGGAACTGCATATTGAATCACTAACCTTGCAATTAATGGATGATCCACTCTATCTCCTAAGCTACAGCTGACACAAAAGTCAATCAATCTGTGACTGGGCAAGTGGTAAAAAGATTATGCCAGTGCCAGCATGCTATTGTATAGCCCATTGAAGAAAAATTGTGTACTCTCTTCATTAGTACTACTGGCAGCTTTTCCATATATATGATTTAGATTTCCTCACTTCCATGGCATGTGTCAATTTCTGTTTATATCACAATCAATTTGCAAATAATGGATTCCACAGTTATCAATATTTCCTTTTAGCAAATAATCAAATGAATGTGTAATGTGAAAAGGTCTCTCTTAGTGACAAACCCAAACAACAATTACCAGACAACTATGTAGCTATACAGTATATAGCTTTTTAGTCTAGCCATTGCTTGGTACACATTTGCTCTGTGGTCTTAGGTCTAAGGTCTACTGTCTTACTATGGGGTATCAACCGCATAGGCAGCTGATAAACCCTGATAAAAACCTATGCAAGCTTCTGTGCCTGCCCAGCATCAAATGGTAAACGAAAACCGCAGCCAGGTGATGAAGAAGTTGAGCCTTTGCAGCTAAAGAGATTGATATTTTTCTCAGGGATTGGTGGAGACCAAAACAGAGCTAAAAGTAAAGTGAAACATTGGACTTTGGACAGGATATAAAATGATTGCCAATGCTGCTCTGTGCTGGATGTGTAAATAGGCTATTGTTTGCTAACATGATATTAACATGCCTTAACAAATATGATCAAATGTTTCTTGGCTTGTGGTGAAGTTCTTGCTTCCAAGTGGCCAAAAAATTAAACAGTAGAGCTTTTAAAATTCATGCTTGTCAAAGGTAAATCTTGAGACCTTTTGTTGTCATCAACGTTATATAATCATTGAATGGTAATGTAGATAAAGTCGTAAATCTGCTATACAGGTCTTGAAATTAGGCTTTTTCACAAGCTACGTTATCCATTTGTCAGAAGACAAACATTGAACAAACCAGGGCATTGTGGAAAGGATGATGTAGATTTGAAAGCTTAATTGTAGCATTAAAACAGGCATTCAACCACCTTAACAAACAGAAATCAACAGACTGACAACCAACTTCTCTTCACATCTTTAGATATGAAGAAATCGTTTTATTCTTTTTTGGCACAAGCACTGACTGAAACCGAAAATGAAGGATGCTACTTGCTTTCCTTTGATGCCTTTCCCACTCTTCAAGCTTGGCTAAATGAAAGACAAATGTGTCTAATTAGCCAGGCAGCAGGTGCAGTAAAATGGTTGGTTTTGGCGGCGGGGAGCATCTCCTCTGGCGGGCTGTAAATATTGACTGTTGTAGATTGGGTGTAGTGAGCAGCGCGCAGTGGAAAAGGAAGCTGACCGTGACAGTAGCTGTGACAGCCGCTGTACACTTCCTCTCAGCTTGCCAAACAAGGACAGTGTCGCCTGTGTTTGGGGACAGATCCACGGTTCCTCAGTGTTTATGCATATGTTTGCCTTTGTCTGTCTGTCTTTGTAATTGTATGTATAAAAAGTGGTTATATGTTGTGTTTTGTTTTATGTGCAGGTTTGTGTTACCTTGTCCTGCAAACATGTGTTTCCACCATATACAGTACATGTATGTACATGCATGAGTTTACGTGCACTTCTGTGTGTGTTTGTGTGTGTTGTGTGTATGACTGACAGGGTGACAGGTTGAACTGTAGAGGGGAGTCACTACAAAGTCTCTGTGATGTGGTGCTGACGGGGACCTGAGAGTGTCGAGTTCCTGTTTCTCCAGGGTTTAGCTGCAGGCTGAAGTAGACAGGGAAGACAAAGAAGAAAGGAAGAAGAAGAAGAGGAAGAGAGACAGATGGAGGATGCAACGTTGAAAAGATGGATAAATCTAATTCATATGGAGGGAGGGAAGAGACAGTTAAAACAAGAAAAAGCTGTTTTGATCAAAAGCGCCCATATTTACTCCCCAAATGAACATTATTTCAAGATGAATAAAAAAAGAATGCGCTTTATGAAATGAACTGGAATTGATTTAATTATTGTGTCAGCTGTAAAACCAGCAGAGTGCAAAGATTTATGCATTTGTTTAAAAGCGCAATGCTGCTCGAGACCATGCCCAGCTGCAAACACCATATCGGAGGCCTATCTGAATCTGTCGGCAAAATTGAATACCATTTTAAACAAAACACTCACATTCAGGTAGTCCATGTATTATTTATTATTTATATGTTGAAATTTGAAAGCTCTTTCAATTCAATGAGGCGCCTGAAAGGTAGAGAAAAGCTGTCACTTGCTTTTAGCGACTGATGTACTGCCATAATCAATCACACTAAAGATTTGAATGGGTTTAATCTGATCTCCTGTTATATCTTTATTAAGCTATTTCTCTTGATACTGAATAGTGAAGACTCTCTTCACTCTCTCATGTCAGACTTGCTTGGGGATAAAAGATGTGATGTTTTTATACAAACATTTTTACTTGAAAGAGACAATCACAGTAGTGTTCAAAAGGACATGCTGATTAATCAGTTAATCAATTGACATCTTAATGAGTAATTTTGACAATTGGTTAATGATTTAAGTTTTTTTTGTCATTAAATCTGCAGATTTTTGGAAGAGAAAGCCACAGGTAACTAGTTGCATAAATGACACCAAAGAAGAGAAAGTAATGTATGTGATCACATGTGAAGTGGCTAACTAGTGATATAAAACAATGTAATATTTCAATGACCATATATCAGTCACGTTTGTTGTATGCACTGTAAAAAAAAAAACGTAAAAAAACGGTATTATGTCTGGCAGCAAAAGTTGCCAAACAGTTACCGTAATATTACAGTAAAAAACTATACTTAATTTAACAGTCAATTACAATAA
>JAVQJL010084972.1:0-12724 GCA_036024295.1 Nannoperca obscura
AGGTAGGCACAGGGTGGCTACAGATATCCAAATATATCCAAAGCTTAATATAACTACAAAAACATTTGTGTCATTTCCTGTGGTGTAGATCCCACAGAAATACTGTAAGTAATGGGTTGGTTTCCAACAGTTTGTTTTCACACAATATTAAAAGTAATAAACTCTTTCTTTACTTAATTGCCTCCCCATTTTAGCTGGGAGATATATGTGGTTTGTTTATCTGCACTGTCACTCTTAAAAGCTCCAAATTATCTGAATGCAGAGCCAGACCTTGTCCTCTCACCTAGACCAAACAGAAGCGTTGTTTTCATTCTTGAGCTCAATTTCTGATAGAGCCGGAGCCAGGCTAATAACGCTGAGGGGTCTCGCTGACCTCGGCTCAGCCAGGGGGCGTATTTCAGAAAAGCACGCAGGCTGCTGAGCTAGCTATGCTACAGTGGCAAGATGATGGAAGATTGCCTGTGTCTGGGCGCTGGAGATGCTATCTCTAAAGCTGTGTTTCCGTGGCGATTGGGGAGGTGACGGTCTTTTCCTTTCTTTCTGTGGCTCCTGAGTAGGAAAGTTAGGAGACCAAAGGCGAGGGCTGAAATGATGCGTGAGAGTGTGCCCCTGAACAACAGCAGAAATAGGACTAAGGAATTTGACAGATCAGACACAGGAAAACAGATGAAAGGGAATAGCACTGTGCATTAATTCCCCTCTTGAGGCTTTTCTCTCTCACCACCCCCATCACCATTCACTCTCCTCTCAACACTCAGTTCCCTAAATTGCCTCCCCCCTCATCCACCTTTCTGCTCTGCTCTCCACCTCGCATCTCTAGGCCTCTCTCTCACTCTGTCTGTCTCTTGTGGGATGTGAAGGGGGCTCTTAGGCTGCTCTTTATTTGCATGTGCTGTAGAGGATTAGAGGCTGAAGAGTCTCAGACTGGCACAGTTAACAGTCTGCTTTGTGTGTGTGTGTATACCTAAACCGTGTGTCTATTCTGTTAGAGCTCAGTCTTCAGCAGAAGAACACTTAAAAGGACCACTTGTCCTTATCTCTCTGTGTGCCACGCTCCATGTCAGCATCAGAAACAGCATCTCCATTCTCTTAATTCTCAGTCATGTTGATTATCACCCGTCATTAGTGGAACATTCTTAGGGAGGTAATCTACTCATGAGCACTAATTTATTGCACATTTTACAGGGTTTTCACATGCTTTTCTTTCTCCCTGTTCATTAAATCATTCTGTCTTTGTCAGATCTTCCCCCTGAGGGGTCCAGTGGAAGGGGGCACCCTGCTGACACTACAGGGCAGGAACCTGGGCCAGAGGGCTGCAGATGTAAATGTCTCTATTGGAGATGTTTCGTGTATTATCCGGCCTGAGCTCTACACTGTCTCTGTAGAGTAAGTACTATAACATATGGCTGAATTATGATTCACAAATTTGCACGTATAGGTTCATGTCAGCTGTTCCCGAAGAGTTTGCTGAAGCATAGCAGTGCCATTACCATACACTTATTATTTAATTACGTTTTACATCATCTACATTGGCGAAATGACAAGACGGAAGAAATAAAATTGTGTCCTATGCATCAATGTCATTTATATTTAATATCCTGCTAAAATATGAAGTTATGCTACAGCTAAGACTGGTGAGATGATAGCTAAGAATTACCTGTTGTCATGGAAACCTGAAATGCTTTCAGGCAGGTGAGTGGCCAGGTGGTCAGCAGGCACAAATAGAGACTATCAAAATAAGTGATGACAAGATTTGTCACAGTTAATAAACCTTTTTAGAAATCCTGACATGTAGATCTCAGATCTACATGTCAGGGCCCTGAACACAACACTAGAGCCCTGAACACAATGTGAAACCAGACCTGAACCAGTAAAAAAAACTCACATCAGACATTAAAATGAGAGCTACATGAGTTATTACATTTAATGGATAGCTGAAGCTAGCTGTTCCTCACTGGAAGCCCTTAGGCCTATCTGCTGGGAAAAGCATAACAAAAATCAAGGGGCACTATGTGTTAAAGTTTGGGAACCTCTGTGTGGTGTGAGAGATTCTATTGGTATATTACAATCCTGGCAACAAATAAATGAGACACAATTGCAAATGATATGTTAATGCTAGCAGGATCACCCTGAAACAAATATCCAGAGGGTAAAAGTGATAAGTAATCTGTTACTTAGAGTACAAGAAGGGAATTATAAGCAGCTCATGTAAGCCAATGATACTTCTCAGTTTGTAATTAAGAAGCTTCTACTTAAAAAAAAAATAGATGAGCCACCTCAAAATAAGTTACTATACTTCCTCTCACAAATCACAATCATAGATTGTTAGAAGAATCCGCCTCTTAAATGTCCACTAGTCTTGAAAATACGTCAGTAATCGCTGCATAGTTTAGTTTGCATGTATTCATGAGGCTAATTTTCACAAATAATATTATGCAGCACACTTCTCATTTTAAATGACTCCATCGGCATCCCTCCGTAGCTCAGGGACCATCACACTGTCACCATGGAGACAGCAGGACCCCGCTTTGACACCTACATAACAGAGCTCAGTGGAAGTCAGTAACTCTACAGTTACATCCAAACTTCCATTCAGTATCTGTAATGTTCCTTCAATGGAAGTGTTTATCTGGTCTTGCTCCACTGAAGCCAATCATTGTATTAAGACCAGTTCCACGGTGACCTGCAGGTCTTACCTGTCACTCCGGCTGCCTGACACATTCCCCCGAAACCGCACATGTTGAAAACAGTGAATCGCGTTTCAGTCCTGGGGTGTTCTCATCTCCTGTCGTCATTTCTCATTGGCTCCTGAGGCTGATTGTTATGACAGCAGAGCATATCCTCATTGCTGGCAGTGCACCTGACATTGTCAGCACATTTGACTTGCACAGATACACACATGCATTGATACACGTACATCTTTATATTTCTACCCTTGAGGGGACCTCCCATTGATTAGATTTGATCCTATCTCATCACCTTAACTTAAACCTTTTAAATTCAACATTTAATTTAACATTTAATCTTACCTTATTATACAAAATAAAACTATTCATACCACATTGCTAAAGCCACTTGAAGGTGTGAGGATGGTGTAAAATAACTCTGTTTCAAAAAAAATATTCTCATTTAGAAGATCTAAATTCAAACTGGCTCTTGCAGAAATGCAATACACACACACTCACCAGCACATGTGACCTAATTTACCATGGCTGTTGAGACAGGTGTCTGCTCGTGTGCTGAGAGGTGAAAGTTCACATCTGTGGGCCAAAAAGAAAATTTGCAGCACTGGAGAGACTGCACTCCACTCACTCAGTGTCAACATTTTAATTAATGGCACAGTCCATCTAGGCACACCTCATTTACTGGAGTACTTCTCTGAATATTTGGTTCAGATCCTCCACACTGCCCTCTGTATCATTTTAATATGAGCCTTGAGTGGCCTTCGCCCTGTTCATTTAGCTGCACCACCAACACTTACATCCAAACACACACAGACAAACAGAGATTGTTGGTCATCTTCATCATCCACTCAAGGGAAATGATCAGAGACATCTTCAAAACCAGCCAAAATATCACCCTCTGAAACCCATAATATCTTCTCAGTGGGGCGGTGCTGGAATGTGGAGCAGAAGTCTCTATGTCTGTTGACTGGGATCACACTGCATCAACATCCCATTCAGCTCACACACACACACGCACACGCACACACACACACACACACACACCAGGGTATCTGCAGGTCTGCAAAAGTTTAAAAAAACATGAAATTCAGTTTCCTCAAAAACGGCCTTAGAAGGCATTAAAAAGTCTTAAATTTGACTAACAAAATTCTTTTTGTATGTATTTGTAGCTGATAGTGGGCTGTTAGGAGACATCTCACACAAAAGGCTGTACAAAAGACCTGTAGAATACTGCTAGCTTCAAGAAGAAGTTCATAGTCATATAATAGGCAAGTGTTGAGCAGAAACTTAAATGAAGTTGAATGAATCATTTTTAATTGGTTAATCCAGCCAGCCATTTTCTGCTGATTTTCCGGGTCTAGGTCGTGTTAAATGAATTATATTATCATTAGGGATTTTGTTATACACTGCAGGATGAGCTGCAATTAGTCAATAACTTGATTGACAGAAAATGTATAATTTTCTGTTTGGACAGTTGATTAAACATTTTACTATTTTCTGGATTTAGCTTCTCCATTGTGAGGATTTCCTTTTATATAATTGAAGTATATTGTTTGGTTTTGGACTGTTTGTTGGACAAAACAAGACTTCTGAAGACGTCGCCTTAGACTCCATTTTCGGACACTTCAAAGATGGGAAAATAATTGCCAGAATAATCAATAATGAAAGCAATTGTTTGTTGCAGCCCTAACTGCAGGGAAGTACTTAGGTTATATAATGATAAATAACTCTAAGGCCATATTGTCCCTTCTGGGTTTCCATCATACTTTCATCCCTTGGGCTGTATGATCGTGAGACAGTCACATTCTATGTGGCATTAAAAGGGTCTTAAAAAGTCTTATATAAAACCTGGACACACCCAGTGTATGTGTACTGCTACAGGCTGACTTCTGTCTGTACTTTTCAAGAAATATTGGTTTTATGTTTGTCTGTTTTGCACACAACAATCCTCAAACATTATGGTTCAATAGCAGATAATCATATAATGTGATGTGTTGATGTGAACAGTTTGATTCTTAGCCTGAATCCAGTTAGGCCTGAAGCAACCCTACATCTTCAGGCTGATTCAGTCTCCAATTGCTCTTATTTCCCTCAGGCTTTAATCTGTGAATAGTCATGTTTTTTTTTCTGTCTTTTTCTGTCTGTCTAAATCAGAGCATGTGAAATGATGCATTTTCTTCGAACAGGTGCGCTCCTGCCCTCATGACATGTAACTGACAGGAGTGTAATTTGAGTGTAACGACATTCTTTACCCGATGCTCCTGTAATTAATGAGCAGAAATATAGACCCGGTTATCAACAGATGGCCGATACTGCCAGGTATTTTAGAATATTCTTAAAAGCTATTCAGGCTTATAAAGAAAATCTATATTTTAATTGGGCTCATTAAATGCTGCAGTGGTTTGGTTTGAGTTTGTGTAAAGCAGAGAATTAGTTGAAGCAGTATAAGGCCTGACATTTAAAACTTCAGATACAGCTTTCTCCCTGGTCTCAGACCTGACAGCCTGACCCCAGCCAAGCCCGAATCTGTCCAGCCCTGCCTCATCTTACCGTATGTCCTGCCAGGTCCTCCTACATAAAACACAGCTCCTCCGCTTATGTAAATTCCCCACAATTCCTCCGTCAATCATTTGATCACTTGCTGAGAATTTCTAACCACTGTAGCACCATGCACCTGACTAAATAAACTGACAGGGTGTCAAGCTGAAGGGGGATCATGTGAGGTGATAAAGGTTGTGTTACCCCCCAGTACATTTATCCCAGCGAGGTCCCAGAACAGTAGATCCCTGTGCCTCGCTACACCACCGTGTCATTAATACAAGACGTCCCTGTAGAGCGTGCACTGATGACACAAGGCTTAATCACAGCCAGGAGGCGAGAGAACAAGCCTCAGCAGCCCCTTAATCTCCTTTGTGGTTAGACACATCTGGTCTGAGGAGCTTTGAACTTTCCATTTCATGATATCAGATACTGTATCTCAAGGCTTTATTGGATTCCATATGTAAATGCAATATGGTTTGATGAATTACCTCATAACCACTATTCTCCAAGATTAATTCTGTGTCTTTGTTTAGCAGTCATGATCAACATCTCTTTTTCATCTTTATATTGGTACACCTCATGTGCAATTTGAGTTGAACACCTTTTTTTAATTAATTAAAATTATGAAAAAGTCTTATCCATTATCATTATTTCTTTTTATTAACTGATATCTGATTATGGTGTTCTGACAACCAAACAAGGAGTTAACTTTTTTTCCCCCCCAGGCTGGTATGTGTCACTGGGAAATCTGCTCATGACAGGACTGATACTGTCCAAGTGGAAGTGATTCAGAGTTTGATAGGAACGTCAAAGGAGACCTTCTCATACTTAGTGAGTATTCTCCAAACATCTACCCTCCTGCTGATCTTTGCTTTCTATTCTATCTGCCTCTCCCTCTACATTCTTCTTCTTCTATGCTCTCTTGTTCCTTGTTCCCCACTGGGAAAGCCTTCCCAAGTGTGTCAGTTGAGTGTTAACAGATGCGTTTTATGGTTCTGAGGAATGCGAGTGTGTGGGAATCTTCAAACGTTCATCTCAGATGCAACTAAGCACCATTGTCATTCTGCACTCACTGCCAGCAAAAACAAATATGGCGATTGTTGGAATGTCCCTTTGCTCTGAATTCATCACTGGTCGAGGCCAGCTTTACGGCATTGTGTTAATGGACCTCGACCCACACTGTTTCCCATTGGATTTAGAGTATTCATCCAGTGGAAATACCCATGCCCTTTATGTCTTTTTGTTTATAGAAAAATAGTTTTTCATAATTGAATGCTGGAATGGTCTTTCATTTTAAGTGGCTTCTAAGAGCATCTCGAAGTCCTTCTTGGTACATGTGGATGAGGAAAATCCAGAACAACAAACACTACACCATGCTGTTGCAGGAACTCCTCTCTGGCTTCCTTAATCTATCTCTGAGATGCTCTGTGTGAGAGGGTGTTTTACTGCAGGGTGTTGAGGGGAAGATGTGGGAGAAAGGGAAAACTGTTTTGGAGACAGGATATGCGCCTCTACTGCATCTCCTTCCTCAAACCTTTTGACGGAAACATCTGCCTCCTTACACTCACTCTGACACACAAACACACAATAGGTCTCCTCCATCTGTGCACACTGAGGAAGTGAATCCTGTCAGTGAGGATAAGAGGTTTCCCTGGAGGCAAGGTTCATGGCAGGGATAGAAAGTTCTGGAAGAGCAGAAATGCTGATGCTGGTAGCTGCAGAGCTGGACAGGGATATTCATCTTTGCCTGAGGAGTGTGTGTGTGTATGTGTGTATGTTTGCAAGTACATATATGACTGTGTGTACATGTTTTTCATGTACACACAGTCATATATTTTTCATGTGTATGATGGTTTCTTCTTCTTCAGTATAGCTGTCCTGCAAGCTTGGGCCCAAAGGCCTGTTGGCTTCAGCAGCACTTTAACATTCTGCAGCATGGGCTGTCTTCCCAGTTTCTTCACTAATTTACTGTTATAGTCAGCAGCTGTCTCAGCCAGTCTGTAAAGAAAATATATTTGAACTTCCAAGAATAAGGAAAGATTTTATTTAGTGTCAGGAAAAGCATCATAGAGCACAAAACACTATTTGAGTAGTCCTGTCTTTCCCAGTGACAGAAGCTGTCAGATGACTAGTGATTGTTGTTCAGGTGCTGTATCTCTCGTCTGTGTTCAGGTCCCAAAGCTGCTGTCCATGGAGCCGAGGAAGGGCTCTCGTGCTGGAGGAACTAGAGTGTCCATCAGGGGGGAACACCTAAATATTGGCTCTAAGGTCAGAGTCATGGTCAACAACACGCTGGAATGCTTCATCACAGAGTGAGTACTGCTCATTTTATATTGCTTGTAGCTAGAGTCGTTTTTAAGTCCAGGTCAAGTCTCAAGTCTGTGAGAGCAGCAAATCTTAATGTCTCTTAATGATGACAGTTAAATTTCACATCTGATGGTGCATTCCTTGTATCAATAGTCTTTTTACATAGCTGACACCAAGTGCTATATATGCAAAGAGACAATAAACCTGTGTGGTTATTCATGGCTTGCATGAAGCTGTCCTCATATCTGGGGAGAGGGATTTTATCACATTAGAGTTTGTCTCAAATAAGTCTCTCCTTAGTTAAACCCAAGTTAGGCCTAAAGTCCTCAGTTACTTAAGTATCAGCACCTCTTTGTGTATCTATCGTAAAATGTATTTCAAAGGAGTGCTTGTATGAAAATCTGCCAAATAAACACAACTTGGATTCGAAGTGGAAACATTTTGGGGTTTGAACACATCACAAGATGTGCAGTTACGAAGTTTACCTCTTTTTCTAGGAAAACTGATGAAACCATTGAGTGCACCATGCCACCAGCCTTACAGGCACACACTGACTCAGTGGCAGTGTGCGTGGAGTTTGAAAACCTTCCCTGTCAAAGTGTTGAGCTCGGCGCCACCTACACCTACGAGAAGAACCCAACCATCAGCTTCATCCACCCCAGAAAGAGCTACCTCAGGTAGGTAGACTGCTCCATACCTCACCGCAAGCATTAAAACCAAATGTCTTAAACATCTCAAGCTGGATGATTCGCCGCTTCCCCTCCCAGAGTCGCTGACATAAATCGTTATTGTAATGTCGTCCTGATGTGCACTATTTTATCCCTATTGTGTTCTCAAAAGCACAGCATATGTCTGACAGGGTAGCGGCTTGTCTTTGATGATATGAGTGTGGATTTTCACTGCAGTCAAACTGTTTTGCATTATTTTCTGGTCCCCTGTTTCTCTCTTATTGTGGTGCAATGTCCCAAAGTATTTGCATCCCAGTATGAATTAGGCACATTTTTGTCATGGTTGAAATGTGACTCCCTGTGTGTGTGTGTGTGTGTGTGTGTGTGTGTGTGTGTGTGTGTGTGTGCGTGTGCGTGTCACAGTGGTGGCAGGACCATCACAGTGACAGGCCAGGGTTTTGATCTGGTGCAGACCGTCACCATGCAGGTGCTTGGAATTGGACAAACAGTGAGTAATCTGCTAAACTGTTGCATCACACTTCTACCAACCTCAAACACTAACAGGACTAGCTGGTCCCCTTGCAAATAACCCCCTCGTAAAACTACAAATTGTAGTTTATAAACTGTTTGTATAAACAAATGACATATAACATATCAACGTTGTTAGTGAGCTGTATAGTGCTGGTAGGTAGACTTTTTACCTTTGGTATGAATCTTCTCATCTAACTCTCGCCAAGAATGTGAATAAGCGCATTTCCCAAAATGTGAAACTCTTCCTTTAAGAAAGATACACACAGTTTAAAGTGAATAATAATGCAAGTAGATTATGTCATTAACCATCTGATAGGTGATTTGAAAATGCATTTTCAGCTACCTTGTCTTCTCTGGTCCTTCTTCAGCACTGCACAGTTGTCTCCCCCTCCATGATCACCTGCCCATCCCATGCGTCCAGCCAGTCCCAGCAGACCTCGGTGCAGTTCTTCCTGAACGGAGTCCTCTACACGGGTGATAGCCCATCCTCCTTTGACAGTGAGGAAGAGGAAGAAGAGGGGGAGCCTCATAAAGCACACTTCCTGTTGGAGTACGTGGAGGACCCTCAGTTCTTCACTGCCAACAAGGAGAAGCTGATTAAACACCATCCAGGGGAGCCACTGACACTAATCATTAATGTGAGTGACACTGCTGAGACAGGAAGTTCACATTAGTGCTTCACTGTTATGTTGTCAAGCAAATGTTCAGCTGTAATTGAATGGTTATTGGATGTTGTTTATCAGGTAATGTTTACCACGTTCGCCATCCCAGGTATTAGCATGCTCATAATTGCTAACTTGCACTAAACACAAAGTACAGTTGAGGCTGATGGTAATGTCATTAGTTTGGGAAGTATTGGACCTGATAATGGCTCTAGATAAAAAAAACAAGGGATCATCAAAGTGATTACAATTGATCATGAGGGGAAAATGAATTTCTGCACCAAATATTATGGCAATCCATTCCAATAGTTGTGAGACATTTCACTAAAAACAAAAATGTTGACACTAGATGATGAGTCAGGGGATCACCAAACAAGGATAGATCCTCTGGGGACTAAGAGTGCCTGAACAACTATACAGTAGTTGTTGAGATATTTCAGTCTGGAGAGAGGAAAGATGTGGACAAACCAATCGACACTGCCATCCCTAGAGCCACAATCTGACAAAAACACTGACATGCCTACATTACGTTTTTTTGTGACTTAAAGTTACTATCAGCAGCAAAATACTTTTAGCCATATTCACATTCTACACAAAGGTTGCTTGTTTCTTGGCTATAAAAGCACCACTGCTGTAAACTGACTGCCCCCACTGTGAATAGCAGACAAGGCTGAACGTTCCTTTCATATTCACATAAAGCAAAGGTGCATAAAACACATCAAAGGCCTCTGTCCGCTGAAACATGTCAATTTAAATTTCTGTCAGGGGTGTGTGTGGAGGGGGGGGGGGGGGGGGGATGCATGCAGTGGCAGCTTAGTGGGAGGTCCCATGTTCCTGTGGCCTGGCTGATCTAAGCACCTGTCTGCATGGATTCATCACCCTAAAGAGCTGCCGGCTGTGACACCGTACGACATGGCACATGCTTACAGCACAGACAGGGAAGTTTGCACATGATGCAGCTTCCTCTTGATGTGTTTGTGTGTGTGTGTGTCAGGATGAAGCCCATGCAGGAATCGCTGTCTCAGCCTGTCTACACGTCCGACTCGTCGTCTGTTGTTTCCCTTTTTCTTTAGGAAAGTGGATTCCACTTGTTGTGGACCTGAAGGGGGGCAGAGAGGCTGGAGAGAGAACGTGTGTTTGTTTAATATGGAGCTTGTTAGTCAGCCAGATCCTATATTAAGGACCAGAGCTGGAATGTGGGTGGGTTTTGTTTGCATTCATCCTGTTTTGGCCTCTAGAATCTATTGTTTTGGTCCGATGAATTTAGATGTGAACATGTTGTGAATTTAGTTGTGTTAAATATGGAGGTTATACATTATATTTTACAATGTGCTCAAACATATTTTGTTCGATTGATTGATGTTCTTGGTGTCTATATGTGTGTACAATGAATGTGGTTGTGTGTGTCTGTGTGTGTGTGTGTGTGTGTGTGTGTGTGTGTGTGTGTGTGTGTGTGTGTGTGTGTTGGGTTAGGAAGCATTTGTTGACAGAGACCCAGGGGGGTGACATCCTGCAGTAGGGACAGGCAGGAGCCTAAGGGTGTAATCAAAGCAAGGAAGCACACTGGGGATAAACACACACACACTGTGCAGTTTCATACAAATTGGGTCTTATTTTCGTAGTTTTGGCCATCATTCCTATATATTAATAATAACACGGTGCATTCCAAGTTAATTGGAGATCTAGGAATGCTATGACTTTGCTACACAGTTAGTCGCAGAGGTTAACCAAACTTATTTAGAAGAGATAAGAAAGAGGAATCAACAAAATATTCAGTTTGAAACATCCGTCATCAGAGTTTACAAGCTGACTTCCTGGTTTGGTTTTATCTATATGTAACCTATATATTTACCCTAAAGTGCTTTAGATATGTAGCTTGGAGTGACACAGGACAGAGTTAGATTGATAAAAAAAAATAGGGCAGTGCAGCTTATTCCAACGAGCTCCTGTAAAGGCCCTGAGAATGTTATTTTGGGCAGAGGCAGGGATGACTGTCAGCGGGTTTGTTTGTAGAAACTTCCTTGGCCATGTGAGAGAAGCAGTGGGAATGTTTGCTGCTTTAAGCTGAACTCTAGCCCAAACTATATGAGTTTTCTGCTGGCTTCCTCTGTGTGACAGCTGCGTGACAGGCGCTGGCTGCCACAGCTCAGTTTGTGTAAGTGTATGTATGTATGCAAGAATGCTTATGTGTCTGCACATATGTGTGTGTTAAAGCTGCAGTGGTCTTTATGAATGTTATCTGTGCCTGTTCAAACCAGACCTCTTTGGTCTCTTACCAATGACCGGCTGTTTTTGTTCGTTTCTGGAGCAGAAAGGGCCTAGCGATCTGGAGCTGGTGCCGGAGGAATACTCCGTCATGATTGGCTCCTATCCCTGTAACATCAGCTTCCATAACGACCAGCTGTTCCACTGCACCATCAGCGGGCTGCTGAGCTCCAGCGAGAATGAGCTGCCTGTCACTGTAAGTACGCAAGCATGTAAAACATCATAGTAAAATACAAAAAACACATACGACCTTGTGTTGAAAATATTGCTGGATAGACCCTGATAATTGAAGGATATCACCCATCTGTCATACAGTACTCAGGCAAACAGATTTCATCTGTTTCGATGATGAAATCTATTTCAATGAAGGTTCGTGCACAGGCACTGATGGTATGTGTGTGCTTCTCCCCATGCATTATGAATGGTTTGTAGTCTCTGAGCATGTCACCATGAATCAGCAGTTAGTGGGGGTGGTGCCACAGCAGAACAGTGCAATGTTTAACACTTCCACTTTATCTCCTTAATCCTTTATCAGTCCGTCTATCATCACAGACGCAATCACCTATCACACAGATACTATCTACTCACAGCAAGACCCAAGTCTTTTTACCCAGCAATGATCTCACCCCTCGCTTGTGTTTTTGTTTCGTCTCCGAGTTTTCTTCATCACAATTAAATGTCTTAATCAAGACGTGTTCGAGCCCTGCGCACTCCTGATAAAACCTGACACTCGCTTTCCTCTACGCACGTTTCCCATCTGTTGTTGTCCATTCTGGTCTGTTTTGATAGGGCTTTATTAAGAGGGGAAAGCATTCATCTATATTTAAATATAAGCCAGACTGTGAGTGGTGTGCTGGAATAGCTCAGAAACATATGTTAGCGTGTTTCTGTCTGTCAGTTGAGTTGTACTTTAAGAACCATTTCCACACTCTGACAGAAATAGAAGGAGAGCTCTTTTATTTCTCTCTCTCTCTCTCTCTCCCCCCCCCCCTCTCTCTCTCTCTCTCTCTCCTCGTGTACCTGTGGCTCACTCTCATACCTACACGCCCCCCTCTGTCTCTCAGGA
>JAVQJL010084981.1:0-21884 GCA_036024295.1 Nannoperca obscura
CGGCACGCTGTAAGAAGTGAAGCGAGCACGCCCGCAACGATGTAGCGATTATTTCATTGGTTGACACTACAGCTAGCATCCTATTGGCTGGGGAATTTTGACAGGCATGTTGCACAAAAAATCCAAGCGCACAGAAAAAATCCAAACGAGCAGTTGAACAAGTGTACCTAATAAAGGGGCGGGGGAGTGTATATATAACAAAGAAAAGCATGAAATTCCAATATGAAACAGCCTGGAATAAGCAAATAATTGTCTTTTTTGCTTAATAAATGACTGTAACACTTAATCAATTATCAAAACAGTTACTGATTGCTTTTCTGTCAATCAGCTTAACTCAAAACTTATCATTAAGTCTTGGATTAATTTCTGGGCCCATCCAATTCTTTAGTAAACAAGTTAAGGGTTCACATCATGTGAACCTGTTTGCATCTGCTTAATGATTTCTAGTTTATAGAGACCTTTGACACAAATAAAGGGTTGGTGGGAATGGCTGGTATTGTGGGCCCCTCCTGAACAAAATAAAAGACACTTGTCGTGTTCATTAAAATCCTGCATCCAGTCTAACCAGCTGATTTCTCTTCAGTGTTTGGACAGCACAATTCCTCTTCCTCTGCATCCAGTGCTTCTCCACGGTTTGTGCTGTCACGGTGATGTCAGCAGCCTGTCTCGTGCGCCTGGCAAGGTGCAGTGGTCCTCATGTGGGACACGGTGGTCTTTTACAGAAAGCCCTAGTCCCAATCCCGTTTCAGCACAACAGCCACCTCCAGTTCACAATCTTCCGGAGACACATTTACAGCCCTTCAGGACCACGGCACAGCAACACACGCTTTGATCCCGACAGCAGTGGCCGCCCCACTACTTGGGATTCATTTGGCATCTGGGACAATCGTATCGATGAGCCCATCCTGCTGCCTCCCAGCATTCGCTACGGCAAGCCCATTCCCAAAGTCAGCTTATCGAAGGTGGGCTGCACCTCGCTCATTGGTCAACGCAAGGACAATGAAGACCGTTTCCAGGTCTCCCAAATGACTGACAACATCCTCTACTTTGCTCTGTTTGATGGGCATGGCGGGCCAGAAGCAGCTGACTTTTGTGAAAAATACATGGAGAAATTCATCAAGTAAGGAAATCATGAAACATGCTACCTCATACCTCTCATATCTTTATAAGTTCATTGACTGGTAAACAAATTGAATGTCTGAAAATGTTAGATGGTTGCGAAAGTCATATCTTTGTAGCTGATATTCTGATCAATGGTGGTGGAAATCTGAAAACAGAGTCTCTGACTCACCAAAGTCTTTTGGGAATTTTTTAAAGCTTTCTGCAGAAAGGACCCGTTGATGTGCACTCAAGGGGTGTCACAGGCAGGAAGCGTGAAAAGGAACCTGGTTACACTGTCTTTATAGGGAGCAGGTACGTGAGTGTAGCATAATCCAAACAAGTCAGCCGTCAGATAAGGAATTCTATAACGGAATGAATTCCAAAGGATGAGCCTCAAATTCACCAGTCAGATAGGCACTAGAGGGGTGTCTGTTAGCGAGGACACACAGAAGGACAAGAGACAGAATCAACTCAACATCATACAGAGTAATATGGATATAGAGTCAATTCCAATTACAGGAGTTTTTTGGTTGTTGTTTTAGGGACCTTGTGGCGGAGGAGTCCAATCTGGAATTAGTGCTAACGAAGGCCTTCCTTGAAGTAGACAAAGCTCTCGTAAAGCACTTGCACTTCTCTCCAAATGGTAGGTTCTTTCATGTTACATGTACATAGATATACTGTGTATATGTATACACGCATGTATATATGAAATGACACTTTTTTTTTCTTCTCTCTTTAAAACCTAACTTACTTAGGCTTGGATTTCCCAACTGACATGACCCGAGCACTTTTGGTTAGAGGTCTGTCATTTAACCCAAAGTTACTTAATAATTGATGAACAACAAACTAGCTACAAGTAGAGCAACCAGTAGTGCTTCACTGCTTCCTGTACTGCAGCTACACATACAGAAAGGTGACAAATAAAAGGAAAAACAGAGTACATGTGTGAATACACATAATGAATGTTGATTTTTCCATACGGCGCACGAGGGGTTACTGAATGGTTTTTGAAGAGAATGAAAATGATGTGAATTATGTTAAATGGGAGATTGAGGACCGGTGTGTTAGACAGCAGTCTCCACCACCACCAGAAACCCTGAATGAAGCAATATCTTTTGAAAAAATAGCAAACACATCTTTCAGTAGAGGTCCAATGACTTGTAGAGTCTGCCCACCAACATTGAAGCTGTTCTGAAGGCTTGTCATGGGCCAACACACCTTTTTTCCTTTAATTTGTCACCGATCTTTTGATATTTTCTTAATCTGCAAAGTATATTGTTTAGAACGGGCATTGCAATTGATATTAGGGGTAATTTGAGCATCCCTCAAACAAATAAACACTTCTCTCAGTTAAGTCATGTGGTCTACATGTTTGCCCTTGTCACTTTTAAAATTAGCATTATGTCTGATTAAGGTTACCTGTTGATATAAAAGTTAGTATACCTGTTATCTGGCCATACATCGGCCACGCTGTGTGAAATGTCCCAATATGCCTGTGTGTGTGTGTGTGCATGTTATCTACGGCAGCTGCTGACCCAGCTAAGAGCTGGAAGCCCTTGGCACCAATGTGGATGACGAGAGGCTAGATATTGAAGGAGAGTCCAGCGGGTCCTAAATCCTGGACTACTGGAAGGTTCCCTATCTTTCTCTCACTCCTCTCTCTCTCTCCCTCTCTTCCTTTTCTTGTCTTCCCTCACCAAGTGTATGCAAAGCTTCTTGTGCGACAGTACTTCAGTTTGACAAGTTGTGTCCAGTCCATGAGATGAAGCATGTTTCAGAATGGGATTTATTGCTTTAGTAGGTTTTCACATACACGGAATTTGCTTTTGTATATTGGTGCATGAATAAGCATAGTAGAGAAAAATAAAACGTACCTAAAATAAAAGCAAATAAAACATATTCAGATTGAGCTTAAAAAGTTTAAAATCTTTATTTAGTCATCTCATTTATTTCTTAGAAGAGCGAAAGGTCTAATGCAGGCCATAAATTGACTTAATGAAATGTATTGCTGTTTTATCAAAGTTGTCTTCCCTTCGTGAACTAAAGTCTAGTGTTTACGTGTAGATAAATTTCCGCTGCTCAGACATTCTTTGCCAGACAGATTAAGTTGTCTGGAGCCATGTTGCAGAGTTTAGTGTTAAAATAACGTCTTATCACTTTCCCGTGACAGATTAGTGGTGAATCTTTCACATTTGTAACTCTAACATAAAAGTAAAACAAATCTCTCTCAAGAAAATTTTTTTTTTCTTTTAGATGAGTTTATGTGTTGCTTTTTGAATATCAAGAACCAAACTGGACACTGGATAAGTGTTGTGTCAGTTAACATTTATTATTTCTAGGTTTAGCCTTAAGAGTTAACTCTGCTTTCAAATTTGATCTGGACCATAACTCTGTGTTGAAACAGTTGGACCTGCATGTGTGACTGCCTTCTCTGTTGTTTAACTGTGTAATCTCTAGTTTGCTGTAAGTCCACTTTGACTTCCCACCCTTGTGTTCATGTTTTAGTGTGTGGACGTGAGAGTGCGAGATACACCATGTGGATGTTGTGAACAATGTGACTTTTTGTGTGAACCCTTCTATGGCACGTCCCACCTCTGATGTTTCCTTTTATGTCTCTGTAGTACCCGGGATGAATGCAGGTACCACCGCCACTGTGGCCCTGCTGAGGGACAGCATTGAGCTGGTGGTGGGCAGTGTGGGTGACAGCCGCGCCATGCTGTGCCGCAAGGGCAAGGCCCTTAAACTCACTGTCGACCACACTCCTGAGAGGAAGGATGAGAAAGAGAGGTACGATTATGTTGCCAACAATGCCACGTTTGTCAGATTAGACGAAGTACATTAGCTGGAGATATTAAAGTCCATACAATCAGTATAAAGTGTGATGTTTTCAGTTAGGGCTGCTTTTGCAAGCTTGTTGGGCCTACCTTTTTATATTTCTTATTAGTACATGGATTTTGGTGACCTCACATAATTGCTAGAATAACTTACACTCAATTTAAACTTGTTATCCAGAAAAAATGAAGACACAAGGAAGTGCACGGTCAGAGAAACTAACACTCTCATTAGGTGGAAAAAAACTAACTAAATCTATCTAACTAAAGAAAATTAACATCTAGTAGCTAAGAGCAGATGGAGTAATAAGAAGGATATTGTTACTATTATAAAAAAAATCACTCTCTCTATGAACTGAAGTAATTCTTCGTGTACCTCTCTCCCTCTGCACCCCGTCTCAAGGATAAAGAGAAGTGGGGGTTTTATCACCTGGAATAGTCTGGGACAGCCAAACGTCAACGGCAGGTTGGCCATGACGCGCAGCATTGGAGACTTTGATCTGAAGAACATGGGGGTCATTGCTGAGCCTGAGACTAAGAGAATATTGGTAGGTTTATAAAAACTCTGAATCTTTTAGAGAATTATAATCTAAATATGTGTGTGTCAAAATGAAATGATGCTACAGTGACAAATTCAGCTTTTCAACACAAAGCACATAGAATGTTTAAAATGTTAATGTATGTACAACAGCATAATGTCAACGAAGGTTTGTGACGACAAATGTGTTAAGATCTGGCCTCCGTGTGTGTGTGTGTGTGTGTGTGTGTGTGTGTGTGTGTGTGTGTGTGTGTGTTGCAAATGTGGCTAAATATTGCTTTCCCTTTGTTCAGTTGCACCATGTCCACGACTCTTTCCTGGCACTGACCACAGATGGCATTAACTTCATTATGAACAGCCAGGAGATCTGCAATGTCATCAACCAGTGCCACGACCCCAAAGAGGCAGCTCAGAGAATATCTGACCAGGTAAGATGGTCATACTTAGCTTTAAATACACCGATAGTGAAACCACAACTAAAGAGAGCAGGTTGTAGCATAAAATAAAGGAAATAAATATAGCTAGTTTATTGTCCCAGACTAGCAAATCTGACTTGAAGAGGTGAATCATTCAGTGAACACTCAGTTCCTGTATTGTTGCTGAGCCGAGCCAACAAGTTGAACAAGTTTTACCATCATAAACTCTGAATGCAATGGCAAAGAGCCGTACACATTCCAAAGAGCAGCAGCAGCCCTACCTCATTTTGCTGCTGACCTCTAAGTATGGCTACGGCTGTTTACACTGAAAGCAATGGAGGCGGCAGTGGCAACTATTATTATTTTATATTATTAATTAAAGATTAAACAAGACCAAAACAAAAACAAATCGCTCCTAGTAACAAGTATTGTCTGTGTAGGAAAGCCTGATACATCTTATTCTTGTATAGACCTCCATTGGGTGACATTTGTTGAAATGAACATGGGTAATGTAGTTTATGTATACAATCCCACATACACCTTCAGATGCCACAAATACTCACTAACACACCAAATCTGTATTCATCTGGAGCTGAAAATAGTCTCCAACAAATGGTAGTCTTCCTATTTGTGTGATGTTTGCTAAAAAAAAACATGAGTAGGAATCTCACCGACACAGTGAGGAAGAAGGAAAGTATTCACAGGCAGACTCGCATTTGGATTTTGGTCTTTTATGGGGATTTGTTGACAATTACAAAATGTATTTAATTCTTTAACTGCTGTTGTATATTGGATGTTGCAAATATACGTATAGCTAGAAAAACATCTATTTGGTACACCTGCCAAAGGCTGGATGTTTCCAGTGTAACTCGACTTAAATGGAAATAAGCCAACATAAATGTAGAAACGCATGAAGTGGAGACAGTTGTTCAACCAAAGTGTCCAAAGAACTCAACTAGCAAACAGCCAGTAAGCTTTTTATACAGATGTTAATGTTTTTTAAATTATTATGTTGGTCTTCTTCTCAGGCTCTTCAGTATGGCTCAGAGGACAACAGCACAATTATCGTGGTGCCCTTTGGTGCCTGGGGAAAGCACGAGAGTTCGGACACAAGCTTCTCCTTCAGCAGAAGTTTTGTGTCCAGTGGTCGCTGGGCATAGTGAGCCGGACGCTGGCTGAAAAGGTGTGGTCTGCGGACCTAATTAATGTGTGCAATACAATCGAAATAACGGTGCCCTTGTGAAATCATTATAAAGACTGGTCTGCCCAAACAACAGTACCTACGGGTTACAACACGTCATTTTAGGTAAGCATGATGTTTATTAGCCTCTGTGAAGTAAGAGGCAGTGAATTCATGATGTGCACAAAATGAAAAACATGCTCTTTATACCAGGTTTTATCTACTTGCTGGCCGCTGACCTTCTAGGTGCTAAAAGCTGAGAAGTGTTTGAATGGCACACAGGGATCAATGATGACATGCAAGCGTCACTCAGCAAATATGTAGCCTAAACTACATTAGCTAAGATTTAAAGACTAGTATTCCTGACTGTCTGCCATTCAGATCATTTTTTACCTTTTTAGCTCTTCAAAATGCCCGAGTTTTCACTTTTTAAAATGTTCAAGGTTAACTTAAATTAAGTTGCATTTCAAAAAACAGAACATCTGGTCAAGTCAGTGAGTAGGTCGTAATGACTGTATGTCAATTCTGGAGTTTCCTTTTTGGCTTGTGCTTCTAAATTAGACTCTTCGTAAATATAAACATTGTCAGCTTTCAAATGTTTTTGATCCGGTCTTCCCCACAAACAATTTGACACTTATTGTTTTCTTTGTACTTGTAATACTTACTAAAGCACCAATGAAAACCATTGATGCCCAGTTGCACAATCTTGATGGTTTGGGAGAATTGAACGTAACCCTGAATGTTCTGTGATCAAGTGAACTAGTGTGAATGGAGTTGCTTAAGGCTCTTTGTATGAGCAGCATTTCAGTGGCTGAATAAGTAAACAAGATATTCCCGTTTCTTCAATAACAAAATGGCTCACGCTTGTATACGTGTTGATGTCTGTACTGATTTGAAAAAGGTCTTTGTTGGGGAGCCGAGAAGTGTACAGAAATGTACAGTTTATGTTTTGTAAATAAATATATTTATGTACCGTATCTGGAAACCTTATAGTTGTGTTACATTGACTTAATAACACGTCTAGAGAGAATTTGTCATATATAATATTTCACACGTGCAGGTCATTTGCCTAGGCACTTGTATTGTGAAAAGCTACATCATTTTCATTTATAATTATTCCTCATTTACACCACTTATGTGTCAGTCAGAGATAGGAAAGCACACTTAATGCAACGCTTAAGAATTGTTCAGCTGAGCCATGTATGACAATGTGAATGTTTGCTTAAATGTCCTCCATGACTAAAGAATACAATCAAAACTCTGTAGGGTCTTGGAGTAATTAAGCTGTATAAGGTGTTTTGGCTGACCTAATGTGAGGGATCATTTCCAGTGTAAGGCAGACTTGAACCATTGTGTTGACTTTACAGGTTTTTGTTCACTGTTGAAATATTTTAGTTTTGTGGTTGTTAAAGTATGACAGTTGTGTAACACTTCATATTTATCAGCGCTGTTCTAAAAATGTTTGTGCAGCGATCAGTTTTTCCTCAAACGGCATTTATAAATGCTTTGTAAATACTGTTTTTCCCTCTCATTCATATATTGAACGAAACTATCATTTATTATAAGGACTTTGTCTTTATAATAAACACATTCTCCTTACAAGCCTCCTCATCTGTTAAAGTCACACTGTTACGTTTTTATTTACTGTATTTGTTTTCACTGCATTTCAAATATCATTGTAGCGGTGGATCTATACTGTATCTGGGACCTAAATGTGACTCTCAGCAACACTCTGTTACTATTGTATTTTTGGTCTGAATGGCTTGTTGCACTTCAATTAAAAACTAAACATTTAAAATAGTCTTGTCTTTCTTGAACTCTGCTGTAAGTAGTAATGTTGTGGGAATTGGTGAAACAGCCTTTTTACTTATATAGAATGTAATGTTTTACATTTTATGCATAGTCAACCTTTTATACATTTCATGTGAGAAAATCCAAAAAATGTTTTATGGCTGCCAGACTTAATATGTGTTTGAAAGACTAATGGGTCCAGTGAACGATGGATAAATAATTTGACAACTTAATATGTGTTTTTACAATACCACCTATCAATCCATGATGTATAGATTTATCAGATTCAATGCAAAAGTGGCATCCACTAATTAGCCAGCTTCATGGGGTAACACTATACTAACATTATGCAACAGCTAAGGTGTGTCCTACGATCGAAAACTGATACGAAAATACACTTACACCATGGCCGCTCATATGTAATCAAATCACCCATTTACTTATATAAGCTAGCTAATTTGTTTTTGTCTCACTTTTCTGTTTTTAATATATTTAGCTATGGCTGTACCTAGCCGCTTGCGTTGCTGGGCAATATGTAGCTAGTCAGGCTAGTTTTAACTGTACACTTAGCTGGAATTTAACATATTGCATACATAACACATTTTATATAATTAACCGTTTTTATACAAAATGCCTCAAAATGTACTTGTAAATACTTAAAGAACCATACAGGTGGGTTTGCATGTTTTAGCACTTTGTTTTAACACACATTTCATATACTGTACATTACACCTAACCGCAAACCATTATGCTGTGTTGGAGAGATCGGATGTGTTTTTCCAAGTCGGCAACCATTGGTTTAAATTGGCCTACAGTTGCTTAACTTGTTTACTTCATCACAATCTGTCTTTTTTTGTCTCCCTCAATTATATTTTAGTTGCATTTTGAGGTTTATGTTGAAACTGATTTTAAGTCTGCTCTGCTCTACCATGCAATGATGCTGTAACTCAGACAAAAACCTGATGTTCACTGAGATAAATTGCCCAACTGTATGCAGTTTCAGGAGTCTGCTAATGGATTTTCATACTGAACAGAAATGAATGGGAATGAATATTACAGGTGTGAAAATAGACGATCTCCAGTTCAATCATTCATGTCCTTTTGGGTGGGAAATAAAGGGTTAAACCACAGTGCAGCTTGGTGCGATCGCACTTGAGTGTGTGGCTGAATGGCGAGTGAGGCACCTGTCCCCGGTGTCATGAACTGATGTTGGTCAGACTGCACGGTCTCTCTGCTCTGCCAGTCTGCAGCAGCAGCGCTCCTGAAGGCTGCAGCAGGATTCTGGATCCTTCTCACAGCCTGGTAAGCCACTGCAACAAAACCTTTCATTACTTTGCAACAACATTACAGTGCTGGTCATTTTCAAAGGATTTGGCTAACTTTCTTTTTCACTTGCTTTGTGTAACTAAGAATAGAGCAAAAGGCAGTAGTTCCTTAAAATGAATTAAGGAGCCTTTCTACCTGATTTACAGAAATGTTTTAAGCCCTTTTAGTGATTCAAATCCACAACTATGTACATTAAAATGAAGCAGTGTGAGAATCAGTGCTGTAGCCAGGGTTTTATAATACTGAAGTCATGTTTGCGGTGTGTGATTTTTATGGATAAGATTAGTTAGTAGCCTTACAGTTAGCATATACTATTGGATCATTTCTAAACACATTACTTTAAAAGTTCCTAAAGCTCCTTTTCAGTTACCAAAAGATAAAACTGCTTTCTTTGCTTCAAGTATCCGTTTTGTTTAGTAACTTTTACACTGAAAAGTAGCTTTAGGAACTTTAAAGAAAAACGTTGGTAATTTCTTTCTTTCTTTTCTATCATAAAAAAGCATACAAATGCCACAGAATCTAATCTAAAAGTCTAACTAAATGTACCACTTTGTCCACCAAAGTTGGAACTTGGGTTTCTAGTGTTTTTATTTATTGTAGTTATTTATTTATGTTATTTTTAAATTATGAAGCTAGATAATGTCTGGGAAGTTTGTTTGGAAGTTCTCACAGAAAATGGACTATGTAAAACATACTATATATATTATTAATCTATACTACGGACAAAGATGTACTATATTTTATTTCTGGTTAAAATAGTTTGCCCACTTTTTTCTCGTTTTCTAATTACACTGTTTGTGTTAAACAAGGATATAACATTTAAACATGCTAGATGGTCTTTTTCTGATGTTACTCACAACATTTGTACATTGTATTTGCATCTTTACAACAAGATTTGTCTGTGCTGGTTTCAGAAATATTGTGCAGGGATACATATGAGAGACTCAAACCCAAAAACCACAGCTTCAGTTTTGAGAAACATTTGTTTTAAATTCTTAATACTACCATAATGGACATTGATTGATCTGTCTTTAGTGTTACCAGAGGTAGATATTTTTTACCTCATTCGCCTTAAAGAGACTAGTGTATGAACATGTTTGCATTGTACCAGCTTTAAACACGCATGATAGTTTCATATCCTTAACCATCACATATTTTGCTCAATTGAATTAATACATAAAATATTAAACAGTAGCCACACACATGACATATGCTGTGAGAGTTAGCACCTCTGCTCTTTTTCCTGTAAGACTGATGTTTTATTTAGTTAAATTATATTAATATTTAATAATTTTTGAAGATGTGAAAACCCAGAGATACATTCCTTTCTTATGTCTTCATCTATCAGATCACTGTCCTTTGACAAGGTGTTCGCCGCAGAGGATGATGGAGAGAGCCAATCACATCAACATTGCAATCATAGAAGATATCAGCACCAACGGGATGGCCAGGTCAAAGGTCGTCACGGCCATGGACCAGAACAAGAAGCCGTGTGGCTCCACCGTGAGCTTTCACAGCATCCAGTACAAAGTGCAGCTGAAGAGCGGCTTCTCCTGCAAAAAGAAAACCAGTTCCAAGGAAATCCTGGTCGACCTCAAGTCAGTTGTAAAAAAAAAACCTCTGTATCTGTTTTTCTATCTTTCCCAGAGTTGTGTTGGTCTCTTTATGTACTCGACTTTCTCTCTTTTTTCATCACTAAAATGCAACCATAGGCTTTTGAACTGTGGCAATTACCTCTTAAATGGTTTAATTCCACTTAATCAACGGACCAAGTCAGACCAGTGTTCCACAGACCGGAAGCAAGTCGTTCACAGCTCGCTCCACTCTCGCGAGAATGTGAGAATGGCACTTGCTTGCACAGCTTTCTGAGATTTCATGCTCACTGATCTTCATGAAAAAATGTTGAATATGTATGCTGTTTGTATTAATGTATTTGATGAATATTTCAAAATTGCCATACTACCTTATACTGTATATAATATCATAATATAATACTATATACTATGAACTAAAATGTGTATTTTGCACATTGGAAGTTTTCAAAGAACTTTCACAGAACCTTCAAAGGGGTTTTATTTAAATAACCCTTAGGGAACATTACCTGGAAGTTACCTGTTTGCTGGGACATTGGTCAGTTTTTTGTATTCTCTATTTATTGACTAGACAGGGTCCAGTAGAAATTTTTTTTCTTCAGATTGCTGCTTATTTTGTCTAATTTAATCGAACACACACACAAACTCAACACTGCTTAATATTAATTACGAGTGAGACAAAAAGATATCATGAATCTGGTGATTTTTGGTTTGTCGACATTCAGAAACATAGCAAAGTCAATCATTTTTGGCTCGATATAAAAATGTATTGCAATAATTATTTTGATTATGAATTATGTTACAGTAAAAGAGCAGTGGTTCTTGATGTAAATTCAATAAGGCTCATTGTATTCTGATCTGAAGCGGACAATAGTGAATAGACTCTTACATTGGTTTCTTTCTGATGGTATTAAATACAGCTGACGTTTCCCATGGAAGAATGAATCATTTCACACAAGTTTTTGGGCCTTTTCACCGCCTCAGTGTTAATTATATGACATTAAGCATGGTTTCTTGCATATAATCTCTCTGATGCACTAAAGAGCAGTCTGCCAGGGAAACGAATTAAACACCGTCACGTGATCCATCGCCAGGCTTTTATTCAGTCTTTGAATTCCGTTTTATATCACTGAGTCTTTTTGGTGCTTTTGTGTAACTGTTCTCTCTGAAGTCAACGGATTTGCTTTTGAATTTTTTACACAGAATAGACTTTTGTGTGTGTGTGCAGCTTTGAAGAAATATATATGATATCTGTAACAACCTCCTTTGATGAACATTATTTTGTTTGGGATAAGGAAGGAAAATTAATTTAGAAAAAGTGATTTAAGTGCTTCTAAGTTTCCTCACATGTCTGAGAATTACATTAATCCACTTTGTTTCACTTTGTATTGTAAATCTAATGTGGAGAAGTGAAAAGCTTAAAGCTTGTAAAGATTATACACTTTAGAAATGAATGCAAACCATTTAAATATGTCCCAATCTTTAAAATGAGATCTTAATCTTACAATGAATCTATCCATTTTGAATTGATTACAGAGGCATGTATTATTGTCTTGTAGTGGGATCATGAGACCTGGCCTCAACGCTATTCTTGGACCGACTGGAAGTGGAAAATCTTCGTGAGTATCACACTGATCTCCAAGAAACAATATATTCAGAGTAGATAGTCACCTGCATTAGTTAGATAGAATTAAGTTTTTTTTTTTTTTTTAAAGATTCTTGGATATTCTGGCTGCAAGGAAGGATCCTTCAGGTCTCTCAGGAGAAGTGCTCATTGACAAGGCGCCACAGCCTCCAAACTTCAAGTGCCTCTCTGGCTACGTGGTTCAGGTGCATTTGAATCATTTTAATGACTTAAACCTTCATTAACTGACCTTTTGGTCACTTACATATATGTCAACACAGCATTGACATATTATTAGTTGACTGAGAACTTTACTTTGAGAACACATAGCATCACAAGCTTTCATTTAAGTCTTGTTTGTGTCCACCTGATGAATGTAATATTGTGATATTTGCTCTCTCCACCAGCTGCTGAAACAAATATCTGGCTCTTCAGCTGCTAAATGCTCCATTATGTTCACCAGCTAATTGTTAACTTTGTCTGTCTACTGTTTGGTGCTAAGCAGGAAGTGTACAGTGAGTTTATTAGAGCGTTTTTTTTTACTGAAAACGGTTGCCTGCTGCAACCAAAAACGAGGCAGATTAGAGCAGTGAGAGTAAATAAAAACACCAAAGTTGCAGGCTGTAAAACCAAAAACTGATTATATAAATATTGATTAAATCAGCTTTAAATGCAGAGTTTGCTAGTTGCTAAACACTATTAGGGCAGAAATTCCGTGCATTACACATCTGTGGAAATGTAGATTTTCTGTTAACACTGCTGAGCAGAACAAAAGAAAACTACAAAACAATTGACCTCAAGCTCTCAACTCCCTTCCCAGGAAGATGTGGTCATGGGTACCCTGACTGTGAGGGAGAATCTGCGTTTTTCTGCAGCATTACGGCTACCCAGCTCTGTGCCTCAGAGTGAGAAGGAGGCTCGAGTTAATCACCTCATTAAAGAACTGGGTCTCACCAAGGTGGCTGACTCCAAGGTAAAAACACTTATCTGACCTAGTGGTCGGCCTCAAGCTTCAAGACTTCAGGTGAGAGTCAGGACAGGTTGATTGATCCCTGTTAGTTGGATTCTTATGTGGGTGTTTTTCTCAGGTGGGCACACAGATGACCCGCGGAATCTCTGGAGGTGAGAGGAAGAGGACAAACATTGGTATGGAGCTGATTATTGATCCTTCAGTTCTCTTTCTGGATGAACCGACCACAGGACTGGATGCTAGCACTGCTAACTCTGTTCTGCTGTTACTGAAAAGGTATCAAAGAAGCTTCTCTGCCATTTTTCTGATTTTATCATGGATTATATTCAGAGTTCAGTCTTCAGCTTGGTCTCTGCCCCAAAACTACACTTGTATCCAATACTTGGCTTTCCTAAAAGAAAGTTTAAGTTTTGTTTTAAAATAACACTAAATTAATCAAAATTTTAAATTAGTAAATTATATGTAAATATGTAACTTCATTACACTATCAATTGAATTTGGTCCCGGTCTATAGTCTTTATTGCAAAAGCAGTGTTTTGCCTTTTTCCAGAGAAAATTATTCTGGGTTTTACTGCGTTTCTTTAAAATGTACATTTTAAGCTTTAAAAAAAACCTACTATTCCTACAGTAATGAATATCTTGATTTAATTTAGCATTAAGTGTATATTTTATTTAATAAAGAGCTGCCTTTTCGCACTTGATTTTAAATGTAATTACATTAAAATATACATTACCCACTAGACCATTATTGGTATATTGAAACTTTGTAAAGAAGACCATGCTACTGTTTAATGATAAAAAGCTCTATAATTGAAGTACGCCACACTATTCACTATTTGCCTGTTCAATCTATGATGTATTGTTCATTATTCCCACCAAACATGTGTTTCACATGAATTATTATGGACTTGTACAGTGTTTAATTAAAATGAATTAATACATTGATATAAAAATAAAGTTTAAATATGTAAAATTGCACATGGAAACATAGATTATAAAAGATTTTAAGTATTTGCTTAATATAATACAATAATTGCATACTGTAATAGTCTTGACTGTAAAACACAAAGAATCTCTTTGAAACTTGAATAAAAATTTTTTTGCATCATTATATTTACTATATATATTTTTTTAATATATTTTTTTACTATGTGTCTTTTCAGAATGGCCAGTCATGGAAGAACCATAATTATGTCCATCCACCAACCACGATACTCCATCTACAGACTGTTTGACACTCTGACTCTGCTGGTTAGTGGTAAAATGGTGTACCATGGACCAGCGCCAAACGCTTTGGACTACTTTGCCAACATTGGTGATTATGTGGAAACTTATCACCGCAAGATACCATCCAACATCTTTATATTGTTCCTGATGTTGTTAATGTAACCTGAAAATAAATATAGATGGCTGTGCAGCTTCATTCGTATAAGGCTTATAAACGTCAGACAATATAAAAAGCAAGGTCCCGATATAACATTTTGACGTGTTGATATTAAACATGGATCACTGATCTGTGTTCCAGGCTATCCCTGTGAGCCCCACAACAACCCGGCTGACTTCTTCCTGGATGTTATCAATGGAGACTCTACCGCCACAACCATGACCAAAGTGCACGGGTCTGAAGGTGACAGCGTTTATAAATTGTCTACTGTCAAGATATAGTCTTCCTATTTCTGCCTTCATAATAGGATGGATTTTCTAGAAGACAAAAGCATATTTTGTACAAATAAAAGTTAAATATAGTTATTTTAACCCAACATCCCCACTTGAAGCTTGTTTAATGTCCTTGGACTTAACTGTGCATGAGTGCTGAGTTTTCCTCAAGATCCTGATGTAGTCATTGTCAAGAGGTTTTCAAAGGATATTGCTGTAGAGCTTTATATAAAGACTCATTTTACATTTACAGTGTCATCAGCGGATGAGAGTATGCTCTGCTCATGGCGTTGGGCTATGGGATGCAGTTGAAAGCTTCTCAAGTTACCACACATGTAACATGTGTTTGTAGACTTAGAACAGCCTTTATTTACTAATGCAGAACACATTTTAAGCCCATAATATTTAATCAGTGAAAAACTTCAGACCAACTTAAAACTTCCTGTGTATTTATTACATTTTCTGCAAAAGTGGGCAACATCAGGTTATCTTGTCAATCACAAATCACAAATTTATATGGTAGATATTCAAGTTGAAGGTCTACATTTTTTTTTAATCAAATGCTTTATGGGATCATTGATGTGTATCTTAGTAAAGTATTTCCATCTGGCATTTTCCTCCTGTGTACATGGCCAGATTTGGACTTTGAGGAGCTCAGCTGCTCTAGGCAGAGCATCGAGGAGCACCTGGTAGAGGAGTACAGGAACAGCAGCTACTCCAGCGACACAAGAGCTGAGCTGGACCGCATCGTCCAGGATAAGAAGTGTATCTCATGTTCCAAATCCCGCACCATCACCTACAACAGCTCCTTCTTTCACCAGCTACGTTGGGTGCTAAAGAGAACCTTCCAGAACCTCATGCTGAACCCACAAACATCTGTGGCCCAGGTAACACATCCCCAATACCCACTTAAAATACAAGACTATTTATGAATGGTAGAGATGTGGCAGTAATTAACTAAAAGTCATCTGCTGTTTTAATCACAATGGCTGACTGGACATATTACACAATAACATAGAATAACTATACAGACTGCCTCTTTAACTTGTTGAATTGTTGTGGGTTAGTTACAGCTTGCACTTTCCAACTTTTGTCACAAAATCTCTTAATCTTAATCAGGAAAAATGTAATTAAATAAAAGCAGGAACTGGTACATGAATTAGATTTCTTTTTAATTATTTGCACGGCTGTGGGGATGAAATAAATCCATATGCTTGATGATGGCAGCAAAGTATTAAAGAAAGAATTCGACATTTTAAAAATCTTTTCTAATCGCTTTCTTGCTGAGAGTTAGATGAGTAGATGTCACTCTCATGTCTGTACAGTAAACATAGCTGAAGCCACCAGCTGGTAAGTTTAGGTTAGCATAACGACTGGAGTCAGGGGGAAACAGCTAGCCATTGTAAATTAGGGAGCTTTAAAGGTGCTGGCAGGCAGATGTTTTTGCGTTTTACAGAGTCAGGCTAGCCGTTTCCCCCTGTTTCCAGTCTTTATGCTAAGCAAATTTATTATTATTATTTATTGGGTTATTCTTTTTAAGGTCTACTACTCTGAATGTGGTTTTCTGGTGGCAGCAGCTACATCTGCAAGTGTTTAAACAATGGTGTCCACGTTACAATTTTAATAATTCATGCATGTTTGGCAGTGCTCCAAAAGACAAAAAACCAGCACAGCACCAGATTTTTGAATATTGATTGATCTAAGGGTAGGTATCAAGTCCTTCACACAGCGGTCTCAAGTTAGTCAAGTAAGTCCTAATTTTCGCAACTTTAGTGCAACTCAAGTCTGCAGTTGTTAGACCAATGAATTAACTTGAGTTTTCTGTTCTTTGTCAAATGTTTAAACATGATGTTGTGCCACTATCGCCTTAACTTTGTTCAAACCCTCCAAAGAATGAAAAGAGTGAAAACACAAGTGTCTGTGTTTTTACCGTCATGAATAGGATGCATAGACATCACTTTGGAGGGGTCAAGACTTAATGCTCTTATTAGTCATTCATGGCGGCAAAATGCCGTCAGAAGTCTCCTCACTTTAAGAATTATTAACAGCTAATTGGCCCTAAATAAGTCAAAATAATCCTGCAAGAGATTGGTGTGGTGGTGGTGTGATCACCGTAATCGGCTTAGGTGACTGTTGTGACCCCACTCTTGCCTCTTTGGGCCAGGACCTGAACTGATATCATATCTGGCCAAAGCTCCTTGGCCCTGGTCTGGGACTCATCACATGATGGCGTCATGACTTATCACTCCACCACCCCCTGCTTTCACATGAGGGCTGTGGGGAATGAGGTGAAAAAGGCTCAACCGTATTAGCTTATCCCTTCACCCTGGGAACCGCTTAGTCCTGTCATAATCTGTAAATTGTTAGGAGTAAGATTTGTGTTGCTTTCACTTTTCTCACTCTTTTCTGTCATCTTCCCCCACCTGCAAATTCCAGTTGTTCTCTCGGATAGGCCGGTGTGGAGGAGGAGCAGAGCGTCCACTTGACCCCTGAACCCCTGAAACATTAGCTTTTTTGTCAAAGAGGACACAACATTCCTCAAAAATGCTTCATGACCACAATTAAGAACAGTGGTACTGAATTATTACACTGTTTGCTCAGTTTATTCATCACATGCACTAAAATTAGCCATAAAGACAATAAGATAAGAAAAGGGACCTTTGATCAACTAATTTCCCTCATGATCTAACATCTCCAAGCAGTTAATCGTTCAATTATGAATGTATATAGGCACAAGTATAGTGTCCGTTTCTGGAACCTGCTTACAAGGTGCATGGTGCAGCTTGTTTAGGCTTGTGTCCTTTATAAGGCTCATCATGAGCAACTTGCAAATGTTCTTTGCAAAGTGTTTGGTGGTAACCTTAACAAAGGCTACAAGCCTAAAGCCGTCAATCAGACAATGCATCTCTTCTTAAAAGCATTGTTACAATTATGACCCTGTATAGGTTAATACATGTTATTTTTTCAAACAGGACTTTCTACATGGTTGTCTAAATGTCTCTGAATGTTTTTGTCTGTGCAGCTGGGAGTCAACATTTTCCTCGCCCTCATCGTAGGAGCCATTTTCTTCGGGGTCAAAAATGATCAGAGTGGTATCCAGAACAGGTGAGGGAACTACTGAAATACAAATATTGGAGGGGTGGGGGGGCTGATTCCAGTATTTTCAAAATGTTTAATTATACACTTAAATTTAGCTTCTTTCATGTAAATCAATTAAAATGTATTGTTTTCCCACCAGACATGGATTCCTGGCTGTGTGGAAAGGCTTTGAAACAGAATGTAGACCTCTCATCTTTGGAAATGAAATTTACAGAAGATAAAATGTTTTATCATTATTATTTTTGTTTTTTTGGAAGGCAGGGTCTTCAGCAAAAATGACTCATGACTTCAAAATTCCTAGCTATGTCCCTGTTATTATAATACATTGTATAATAAGCAAAAATATAAAAACAGTCATTCACATGTAGTCCTATCTGTCAGTTAGTAAAAACAATGAGTTAACCAGGACTGTTGAAGGTTAATGAAAGACACAGAGAAACTTTCCCAATATTAATCATAAAGTCTCACAATTTATATCAACCTTCCTCTTCCAGGAACATTTTATTTATTTACATTTTTTTCCCTGCAACTGGGCTGACTCCTTTGTAGCTTTAACAGCATGTTTGTTATCTAAAGATATTGCTTGCTATCATAATCTGTACGTATTATAATGTGCACACCAATATAATATTATTTTATATCTAGAATATTATGTGGCTATGTAGTATGGGCATATTGATTATGATTAACATGTTTCCTAATAAATGTTCAGGGCCGTCACTTCTTTTGATGAAGAAGTTTGAAAAGTAGAGCAATTCCTACACGGCTAATCCTCTTACCATATTTTATTGGGCACAAGTGTATACTCACAAGCCCAGTGAGACACATCAAAAATCTCAGTGGTCTCCCTCTTTCTTTCTGTTCGTGGTTGAGTGGAATATAAGGACATAATGTCATTATGTTCATGGTCAATGCATTGGCAGTATAGCAGACACCAGTGTAGGCGACTTAAATGTCTCAAGTTATTCACCCCTGCCCTCCTGTTCATTGGGTGCAGAGCTATTGTGGAGTCAGTCAGCTTTTAAGTCCTCTTTATGTTCTGCATATATGGACCACAGCACATTTAGTACTATAATCTGTGCACTGGTGACTGTTTCATTGTTCTTCACACTGGCTACTGTGATTTAAATTAGCTGCAGAGGACTGGCCTCATTTTAACATGTGGTGCATCATGCTCGCCCTCTCTCTCTCAACACCTGGAGCCAGTACCTATAGTTTATGTGGAATATGAGATAACGTTGCAATAAAAGCATAAAAGACTCTTAAAAGGTCCGTTTTTGTTTTGACGTTTTTCTAACAGGATGGGTGCCCTCTTCTTCATCACTACCAACCAGTGTTTCAGCACTGTGTCTGCGGCTGAGCTCTTTATCATCGAGAGGAAACTGTTTGTGTATGTAATCAGGAAGTCTCACAGCTCTCAACAAGCTAAAGGACACTGACATAACTTTGACATCTCATGGATATTTCAACATTACATTATATTTTTAAGGAGAGCTAGAATTTGATTTCTGTTTGGGTTTTTCTTGTGACAGGCATGAGTACATCAGTGGCTACTACAGAGTGTCTGTGTACTTCCTCTCTAAGATCCTGTCCGACATCACACTGCGCACCATCACCTCTGTTATCTTCAGCTGTATTGTATACTTTATGATCGGTAAGATTACCAGATGAAACTTATTTTATTTGTGGAAGGTTTGATCTTTGAGCACTTGATCAAATGCTGAATTTAAATGCAGATAGCTCAGTATGTAATCTCTAAGATTGTGTGTGTGTGTGTGAGTGTGTGTGTGTTTGTGTGTATCCACTCCAGTGGTGAAAGAAGTACGCAGATTCTTTAAGTAAAAATAGCAATACCACAGTGTAGAAATACTCTATTGCATGTAAAAGTCCTGCACTCAAAGTACAATAGTGTTGGCATCAAAATATATTTAAAGAACCAAAACTTAAAGTACTATGGCCCATTTCAGAATTTTATATTATAAAGTACCTGAGAATTGTAGAAGCACAGTACTTGAGGAAATGTACTTAATTACTCTTCATCACTGGTCCACTCAGGGCTCAAATCCACAGCAGCAGCCTTTTTCGTCTTCACGCTGACAGTGACTCTGGTGGCCTACACAGCCACAGCCATGACCATGGCCATCTCAGCTGACCAGAGCGTAGTGGCTCTCGCCAACATCTTCATGACCATCACCTTTGTCTTCATGATGGTGAGAGACGCAGCGACACAGAAACACACAGATGCATATAAATGGTAGAAACGTGACAAAGTGCCTTTAATTACAGTATTTCTCACTATGCCTGCTGTGTACAAGATGGTTCAGTGCATATCAAAACTTCAATGCACCAAAAGTCACCACTCATTGCTTATCTTGTTAAGATTGTGTTAAAACAGTTACTACCTCCTGCCTAGCAGAAAGTACTTATTTCATTATGATTAGCATTTTCTAAACATTTAAAATTATTAATAAATGAATAAAAAAACACGTCATAGCAGAAAAACGTGAAAACAAGACATTTTACAAAGAGATTCACATTTTAACTTTTCAGTAAGACACAACAGGAAACTTTTCTATGAATCAACAAATAAATGAGAAACAAAAACATACAATCTCATTATAATTGCTGAAATGTTCCATATAATGAACTGAACATATAATGTTCTGTTCAATACCCTGATCAGCTGAATACATGCATCCAAACACAATGCCTCTTTAAGCCAACATGGGAAAAAAAGACAAGTAGGAACACAGCAACTGCTGGCGCACAATTCACCTTGGTCAGTTTTGTACTCGTAGCTCGGCTTCGATTGCGTGCCCCTTCGTCCTCTTTGAGTTCAAAAATTAAAAGTCACACAGATGTCCTAAAGTTGGATATTCCAATCCAATTATTATGTTATCTCAACATTCATAATAATGCCTCTACACAAAGCACACCACCGTTACTGTGTTTTACAGTAGCTCCAACAGCAACATGACACAGAAACATGTGACATGCTTTTTTTTAAATGCTCTTTGGCAAGGTAGCTTCTGATAGCAGTAAAATCATAATTAATATTATTAGTAACCCCCTGTGATTTTCCTGCTGTGATGTCAAACTGCCAGCTGTGAAACAAAAAAGCTTATAGCTTCAGTTTGTGTTGTGTTTGTAGATTTTCTCTGGTCTGCTGGTGAACCTACCCAGCATCATGGACTGGCTGGCTTGGCTGAAGTACTTCAGCATTCCTGGTTATGGCCTCGCAGTAAGTCAAAATTAAAGGAAGTATTTCTGTAAAAGTAATAGTAAGAACTTTATATTTATAGTTCTTAGTCTAGAGTGTAATGCACTATATCTACTTTGATCTGCTCAGCATTCACTGCCTATGTTCTCTATGTTCAGGCCTTGAAGATCAATGAATTTGTGGGTCTGAATTTCTGTGAGGAGGCTGTGATCCGAAACACCAACATGTCGGCTACGGTGACCAACTGCAGTGTGAGCACAGTTGGCCTGACGTGAGTAGACTTGCATACTGTATCTGCTCTGGTTTCTACCTCCTCTGTGATCTCCTTCAACAAACTGTAGACATTTTCCAGTCTTGCCAGTCCACCGGGCCTCATGTTAAATGTTGCTATTTTTACAATCACAATCTTTACAAACATTTATGATCGAACTGACTGATCACTGGCTTGCTGTTGGTGCTGACGTGCTGAGGTGAACGTATTGTGTCATTTCCGGTTATTGGCGTTTCTGTGTTACTGGTAGCAAACTTCGCTGCTCTAGC
>JAVQJL010084982.1:0-22632 GCA_036024295.1 Nannoperca obscura
ACACATAAATCACATGGAGTATACAGACAGACAGACACCCTGGGGTGGCGGGGTGGCATTCGTTTCTGTCTATCAACCCTTCTGTCGGTTCGCCATAGCTGTCTGTTTGCATTTCTCCCTCTGTATCTCCTCTCAGTGTCACTCTGTCTTTTACTCCTACTCACATGTACACAAATGCTAAGTGGGTGTTTGAGTGGTTTTATGATACAGTGTCGAGCGTCTCTTGAGGACCTGTGAAGCTACCGGCTGGTCTGCGCCCCTGCCTCCACAGAAACACACAGGGATGTATTTCTACATTTGCTTACTTACTTCTTAACCATTTGTTTCGCGGTCCTTAGGATGTATCTAGTGCTAACGCCATCTGTTCTTGCACTTTATTTCCATCACAGTCACCTAGTAAGCCCAGAGCACGCTGAGATGCTAACAGACGAGACGAGAGAGGGTAAAGATTTAGCTTGGCGTGGGACAGAACAAGCTGATGAAGCGAGACACTTTGTATCTCTGGGGACGGATCATAGCTTCGCCAGCATCAAGTTCTGCTTCCTCTTGTTTCTCAAATTAGTGCCTTCAGTTGCTTTTGGATGCCACGCTCTAAATATCTCAGCTATATGTGAAATCAGCACAACTACGGAATGCAGCTTACATTTGGTGGATGGTAATGTGTGCAGGGTCATAAGAGGATTAGAAGATTACAGGAAATAGTCATGACATTTCCTTTGGGGTGAAAGTTTATTATTGACCTTGGAAATAGTTTTGGGATTTTGATTTTTCCAACCTTTCACAACCGTGAAAAGCTGATCAGTAGACTTTGAGTCAAAATTATTTTGTCATGCTTTATACAAGTCTCACACAAAAAAAGTGTCACTGAAAAACAGGTTGAGTTGTGGCGGGAAGGTGAATCTTAATCTTTAACAAAACTGAGGGGAACTGTCTCTGTAGGGATCCTTTCCATAATACTGGACCAGTATTAGTCATTCCCACCCCAACATATGTAAAAATAGGGCCCAGGTTTAAAAGTACTGGATTTTCCCTTTAAGTCACTTCATTAAATGTTGTCAGATGTGAAGGGAACATGATTTCTGACACTTACACAAAGAGGGACACCTGTAACTTCAGGTAGGTGTTATCTCACTGTCAGCTCAGTGTCAACTGAACTGCAACACTAAGTGATGTCTCAGATCTAAACAGATCTCTGCATGATGAGGAAACGTATGTTTGATGAAACATATTTTTGATTTGAATGAATGAATGAAAATGAATTTCCACCTGCAGGTCAGACTGAAACCTGATAGATGTAATCAGGCACCACAAACGCGAGAAAATCCATTTGTATGTATCTTAAAACAAATTGTCTCATTTTCACACTGCTATCAGATAACTGACTGTGATCTGCCAGCACCACGCAACGGCTGGTGTGGATTTGAAATTAGACCACAGCTGTCCCCGAGAACCTTATCGCTCCTCCATATTCGTATTTCTCGCAGAACAGGATAACCTTTCCATCCCTTGGGGGCTCAAGACAGAATGGCTGGGACCATCTGACACCAGATCTCCCATGAGGAATTTGGGGAATGGTGCTGTCGCTCCGCCGTGCCCACCCCACGGGGGAGGTGTCATCTCTGAATTGTGTTTATTTGTTGGCACCCTGTCGTGAAAACCTTCCCATCAACTGCATGTTAATCTTGTCAGTAAATTGCCTTATGATTTTTAGTCGTTGTGTCTTTTCAAACCACCATAACTGCTTGATACATTAATAAACTTCACCACTCCACTCATCATGGTCCCATCCTTTCTTTCTGGCACTTTTCTTCTATTACTTCTGTCTCCTTCGCCTCTGCACTTAGGCCTCCAAGTCCCAAATAAATACACATAAACACGTAGCGCAGCAGGAGTTTGGTGACATGTGGTGGCGGTGGACGGCACTAAAAGGCTCCGGCGATGAAAAACCTCCCAGCCTTCCTGGGAAGCCATCTTCTGTTTCACACCGAGCAAAATTTATGAGCTCAGCACTCAGCATCTCCGCTCTCCTGCTGGGATGGAGAGAGTTTCAGAGAAAGAAATGTAGAACGAGAGAAAGGGAGGAGTGGATCGAGTGGAGGAAGAGGGAGAGAGTGATAAGATATATTTATAATAAGCAACGATATGTAGATGAGTTTGAGAGGTAAGTAGGAAAATAAAGAGGAGGCAATGAAAAACACAATGAATGATCATTCATTTCCTGTAGAGCTCAGTAACCCGCCAAGAGAAGTCAGCCACACCAGACTAATCATTTTTCTTGTTTCTTGTTTTAAGTGCTGGTTGATCAGCACAAAACATATATCAGCCTTTCAACGTTTCCCTGTTGTCCACAATTTGTATTTAAAAGTCAACAAGGATAAATGGCACATGCATTATGCCTGGACTGATTAAATGTATCATTTGTCTCAATGACAAGCTTTTTCTTTACGATTATTTTGAATTAGTGTTTGTGAAACAGCTGCTTATTAATTAACTAACTCAATGAAGGTATGTAATATTATGACAGGAACTGCCAGACCAGAAACTAAATATGAAGCCTATCAAAGCCACAATGCACAAGCAGTTAGACATCACTGACATTATGTTGAGTTCAATACCAAGGAATCTTACTTAAATTGGTAAATATTAAACATAGTTAGTGTTTGCAGTAGTATCAATGCTGAGATATTTGTCTTTCTGTTAGAAAAGAGAAGTTACACAGCCTGACATTGTTCCTCTGTATCAAACCAGCCCCATATTACACACAGAGATGTAAAGAGAGCGCTTTGTTTCTACTGTTTACCTGCGATTGTTGTGACTTAGAATGAGAGTTATGGAATCTGCAGTTTGCTAAAAAGTAATTAGTGAGTTTGTGAGTTACAAAGCCAGCTCTAAGAAGTGCAGTAATTGATGCAGTGGACTTGATATTAGTAGGTAAACTACTGTATCACTGTCAGTTGGGGATCATCATTAATCTACATTTTGACTTCCCTGAAGCTGTGTAAAGTCCACAAACAAAACAGTCAGTTCCCCTCTACAACATCCTTGATCTCAACCACTCACACACCATTTCATGGAAATACTGCTTGCCACAGAAGCGCAAATCATAGGAACCTCGTGTTTTTCCCACATATTTGAAAGGCTTGAATCTGCGTTTTGCCCAAGTCTGTCAGACAGTCGCCACATAATGCCTTCAAAGACGGATGGATTCACACAAAGTAAAGGGTTCAAGCTACAGAAAAAAACACCTCCACCATCCATCACCAAGTTTATTTACTTGGTGATGAGATCAATATTTTGTAGGAGAGTCTGGCGGAAAGTTGGATATCCTGACTGAGTGCCGAGCCACATTGACAGCTCATGGAAAAAGTGTCGCTCAAGCAAACGGCTGAAGCTCAGCCAGGGCGTGCGACCAACTCTATTTTGTGCCGGAGATGGATGAGGGAACTAAAAAAAAAACTTCACAAGCAGCACATGAGCGTGTTATCAGTGAAATCAAAAACAACCTCCTCGCTTATTTACGTCAAAGCCAAACCCACTCCTGAAGAGGAGGGTTCAAGCGTCAAAAGGTCCCTCTTATGCTAATTAAATCCCAAATGTCAGCCAGGGGTCTGGATCACTCCAGTCCACTATCTTTGCCCGTCTTCTCTCATCCTGCCCCCTAATCGTCTCGCCTGACACCAGATAAGTAAAATCCAAGACTATCAAGCTACAGACCAGCAAGCCAGAAATGCACAATTTGGAGATGAGGAGGGAGGCTGTAAGGAGGAGGTCAGAGGGCAAAAATAACAAAGACAATGATCATGGCCGTAAATTGTGCTGCAGACACATCAAGCTGTCCACGCACTCCGCAGGTCGAGTGTCAGCTGGTTTGGGAATGAAAACACTTAACCCCACCGTGGCTTTAAAGGTCATCAGTCACAGCTCTCTCCCCTGACATGAGTTACTGCCTCTCGTTAGGATTGGACATCCCCGTCTCTCACCTTCTGCCTCTCTCTTTCTTTCTCTTCCCTCTTCCCTCCTGTCTCATCTTTGCAACTAGTAGATGTATCCATTGCCGGTATCTCTGGGGCGCCGAACAAGATACTCTTACCCAACCTACCAAAAATGTGACACAAGTGTGCCCGTGAGAGGAAGTGAAAGCAGCGGTGGTGTCACACACAATTTATTTTTACAATTCGGACACACGACGCTCTCATGCGATATGGGTGGTTAATCTCCCCGGGTGTAAATTTATATTCTATTCAAACAGGGAATGAGGCAGATTCAGTACCCCCGCCGGTCGATGGCACTCTGCCCGGGCACCTCTACCACCAGCGGATAGTGGTCCTTAACCCTCTCAACACCCATGCTGCCAGCATGCAGGAGCAGCCTCCTCTCAGATCGCTTCATTTCCAAGGCATTGATTTATCTGAGGCTCAACACAGCAGTTCTATTATCTGCTCTTTTTGCTTTTTCCAAGGCCAGGGATGAAATACAGAGGGCTTGAATCAACATGGACTTTCACTGGACTTTACAGTAGTGTGATGAGTGAAGGATTTATACAGCTTCATAGATTCTTTTTGACACGGTAATTTGGGGATATGAAATAAAACGTGCTGCCAAGGCGGCGTAATCGAACCGTGGGAGTCACCGTGAGCACAGGAGAAGATTTATCACCAGTGCAGCAGCACGTTAGCCAGATAAAATGTTACTTGAGAGAAGTTAAAACCCCTGCTGTAGGTGTTTAATAATGAACACCGGACTCAGAGCAGCTGGGAGTGAGATAGTGAGACTGAGAGACGTTGATGGATAAAGAGGTATGAAATGACAGACAAAGGGATCGAGGTAAAGAGAGAAAGTGGACCTAAAATAAATCCCTATCTAATGATCTCTCACACATGCAGCTTATCTTATCTCTGCAGCAGCTGAAAAGCCTCCTCTCTTCTGCCGCGGCTGATAAAACAAGTGTGGAAGGGAGAGGGCTTTTCAAAGAGATTTTGTCTGTTTTTCTATCCCTCCCTGACATCCGATCGGAACCGCAGTGGCAGCCTCTGGAGACGAGGCCTGGCTGTGTTTATTCGGCGCTAAAATAGGTTATCTGCAATTTATGAAGGTGCTAAGCAGAGATCTGTCATTGTGGAGGAGGACGGGGAGGAAAGGAGCTGATGAGCGGGGAGGAAGAGGGAGGGAGTTATGGTACAGAGAGGTGGTGAAAAAGACAGGATGTATTGGAGGAAGAGGAGTGAGGGAATCACGGGAGTGAGGAGTGGAGGTTTAGCAAACACTTAACTTGAAAAAGTGGTGTGATTAATCTCACTCTGACCACTGAATAGCAGCCAATAGCACCGATAAGCTACTTAGCTGTACTACGTTGAAAAAATTTTCATATCAACCCCCTTGTGTCATTATATGCATGTTGTTCTTGTTGCCACCAGATGCTATGGCCCATAAAATATCTGCCAGATATTCCACTGTATATTGGGGTGTATATTAACATTTGGACAAAACAAATCCGATTTTCTGGCTGCCTGCTCGCTACCTTCAGCATTCAGGACGGCAGTGGAGATAAAAGGGACCCACCTGCTTGTCTTGGCAGCAGTGAGGCTGAACTTTTGGCCCGGAGGGTAAAATCTGAGGTTGGACACTGTCAGAGAAGAGAGGGCAGATCGGAGATGAGAGAGAGCAGTCAGTATGAAAAGAAAACAAAAAGAGAGGGAGCACCAAAGACTAAATGAGGCAAAGGTTTGTGGATAAAGGGAGGCCTGTGTAATAGTTTTATTGAGTTAATCACACGAGTGAGACGTCGGCTATGGCCAGAGGCATCTGTTAAGGGCTGCAGCGGAGATGCCACAATCTGCTTTTTATGGCCTGTGATCCCAGGCTGCAGGAACGCCAGCTCAGAGCCATGAAAGAATAGACAACTTCAATTGAGTTATTGGACTGCAGAGCGGGAGAGGTTCTAACTTAATTAAACACTAATATGAAGCAGTCAGTGCCTCTCTCCCCTTTTTTCAAGGGGGCTTTCATGTGTGTGTGTTTGCGTTGTGTGAGTCTGGCTGGAGGTGAAGCCTTTGACAGAGAAGTTTGTGAGCTTGGACCCCCCCAGAGTCTCCAATACTGGCCAAGTCAGAGGTGTTATTAGATGAGGATAGAAAGATTAGTGTGTGTGTGTGTGTGTCTGTGTGTGTGTGTGTGTGTCTGTGTGTGTGTGTGCGTGCGTGCGTGCGTGCGTGTGGTACTGTGTGGGAGCATGTGTTTTGATAGCATTAGTCTGCTAGGATTAGTCAGAGGCCACAGGGTTGTATGTGTGTGTGTGTGTGTGTTGCCGAGCCCTCAAGTCAAGAAAATGTGTTTTGTGCAGAAGAAAACATTTTAACAAAACGTAATTTGGATTTTCACACATTCACAATTTGATTCATTATTTTGACCTCAGAGTGGTTGTTGTAAACACTCTCACATTAACAGATACATATGTCCATGAGGCCCCTGTGCACAAAGCCAGGTCCTTATGAAGGAGAGGTTTTCACAGTTTTGTCTGGCCTGCACAGAACCTGGACCTCAACGCCATTCAATACTTTTTGGGATGAATTGGAGCTCCAGCTGTGAGCCAGAACTTATGACCCAGTGGTTGTCAAACCAGAGGTTTTGTATGTTTTAGCTTGTTAGCTACAATCCATGCAGACTTCACAGCTCAGCATTTTGCAGATCAATACATGTGTTTTTCCTACCTTCCAAGCAGCCACTGGTTTCTGTACATGGCCGTATGTATGAAAATGAACTTGCAGAGACTTTGATGTCCTGTAGATACATTGCAGATGATGCAAAGCGTGTTTGTGGTTTGTAGTAAATGGGCTAACAAGTACAAAACCACCGGTATGGTCCTTAAAATAGGCTGAGCTTGAATGTGTTGTATTAAACACCAGAAGGGACTAGAGGCTGTGTTTTCACTAGAGATCCCATCTCACTGTTCTGACTAATCAGACTATCTGTCTAACCATTTACATATGCATGAAAGCATAACTTTAGCGTTGCTCCATCCCGTGTTGAATTTGCTCGGATAACTCTTCATCATAGGTGCATCATGTAGGGGTCTCAGCATCTGCTGCCACTTTGACATTAGCTCCTATCAGGTTCACATAGTGCCTGTCTCACAACTCAGTCATGAGTGGTCCTCCGTGCTTTTTCAATACGTAATCGAATATCACTTTGTCTGTCATTACATGAAAGGAACGTCGTTTACATCGACTTCTCTTAAATCTCCCTAGATTAGCCAGATGCCAGAAGGCTGTGTGGCGGTCTGGGCTGAGGCAGCAGGTTATGTTTGGACTGATGCTATAAGACTGGGTTGTTCTGTCAATTGTGTGTGTGTGTGTGTGTGTGTGTGTGTGTGTGTGTTACTGGCAGGAGGTCCGGTTATTGACAGAGGGATTATTGTGAGCTCTGAGTTCAAGCCTCTACGCTGACAGACAACCTGCCCCTGAGCGTCAACACACACTCTGGAGACACACTCCGCCTGCGCCCTCGCCTGACGCTGATGTGTGAGCTTTTGTCACTGATGATTTGGCAGCACTTGAGGACTTTATTAAGTTTATCAATCTCCCTATTTTCTGAGAATGTCTCTGCAGTTCAGTTGATAAACCTGCAGCACTCTTGCAACAGACCACTGCAGATGTGCACCATGTTTATGAGTTTAATATCAAGATGTGTTATTCATGATATAGACATGCAAAGGAGGGGTGGTGTCCAGCATTGGGTCAGGCTTCAAAGGCAAGTCTTTATTATATCTAACAGGTATTGCCAGCTAGAGTCTCTAAACTGAATCTCTATACAAGAAAACCTACATAAAGGTTGTCTGAATGAATTTGAGTTGACTTGGTTGAAAAATACAAAAAATTTACTATTTCTATAACATCTTTAGGAAAATATGTTTACAACCACAAAGTGAACCCCTGCACTTACAGACATATAACCACAGCAATATATCAGTGCCACTTATATGCGTTAAAGAGCAATACTTCACTACGAAACAAAATACTGCAATGTTTATCTGCTAAATGAAATGATTGACAGCTCGCTATTCTTTCTGGGTGGTCTCCGGGTGGTGGTGGGGGTGAGGGGGTTTACAGGCTCTATGTTCCCCTCTTTGCTATTTTTCATCCTTCGTTTTTCCCCCACAAAAAAGGGAATAGCCACATTCCCCCATCATGTGTCTGTTCCTCGGCCCCAGAGGCGATTCTGACATGCTCGACTCCCTTTGAGAGAAACACTGTCCTCTTTAAAGATTTCAGACTCTTTCCCTGCTTGAGATCTATTATGCCAGACATGGTTCACTCTGGAGCATTCAGCCGTAGAAATCGCTGAAGGCTCTAATATGGTTTAAATATTACGTTCATCTGGCTTCGTGATTGCTGCGGTGTTTGTGACCTGAAGTGGGTTGTGACCTGATTTTGTTGTGGCTCACAATATGGACAGCTATGCCAAAAGTGTTAAGTGTTAAGTGAGTCTCCTCCATTGTACAAAATCAATCAACCAATAATCAGCTAAAGTACAGGTATGCTTTTGAGAGTCTACAAAATAATGACATATATAATTCACATATTTATTATAATTCATTATTCTATGAAAAGCACATTCTATAATCTGTCCTAGATTGTGCAAAATAGTGAATCACTCATAGTTCTTTATTAACTACTCACTATAAGGTAAACTATTGAGTTGGCTACTAGCCTGTAGCTGTTACGGTAGGAGTAGTACTAATTTGAACTACGTCATCTGGGCTAACTAGCTAACTTAGATAAATTGCTATAGCTAGACATACCTTTTCAGTTAGTGCTATTATTAGCTTCTTCCTCTGTTACCACTTGCCTATTTAAATGGACTGTGGACCATTTTTATAGAACTAAAAGTTCCTCCTGTTTATCATTTTCCACCAATATAATTTCTTCATCCTCTTTCCCTGCCCTGCCGTAGTCCTCAGTGTTTCCATCCCTCAGCCTCCTCCCACATGTACCTGTACACCTGTTCCCAATTCCAATCAGCTCCCTGGCTCATATAGTTCCCTAAATTCCCACCAGATTGTCAGTTGTGCAGGCTTCCTGGTACCAGTTTCTGCCCGCTTGTTATGAACACTTGCTTGCATTTCGGGTTCCTTTGGATTCTGCCTTGCTTGCCTGTTCATGTACCATCGTGAAACCAAAAAAATATAAAATGCACAATTCTCCCTTTTAGGTTTTCTTCTATAAGGAGAACACATGACAAGTGATCTACAGACATATATGTATGCTTTAGCAAAACAGAAAAATAAAGCAATTTAATATCAGTTGGATTGTTTTTGAGTCCTGCATTTGAGTGCATTGCCTGCAACACTGAGCCCTTACACAGAGGTTATGTTCGACAGTAGTATTTATCAGATAAAGGAGCCATGATGGTGTCCTCTGCCTGTGCAGAAGCTACAAACATTCTGTACCTGCACTGGAAGTCTTTCTGGGCCCAAAAGTCTCTGTGTGTTATTTCATCTTTGCCTCAGGTTGGGTGGTATCTGAGCCTGAACACTGAACACTGAACACGTACACACATTCACTTTGGCTGCAGCTGCTGAGACAGGAGAGAGTTGAACTTTCTCCTTTCATATTTACTCATTTCCATCTTGTGTTTTAACTGGCAACCGTCTCATCACAACCTTGCTTCTTGCGCCACGCTAATAACCATGTCCCTGCTAAAGGCTTAAAACAGTCATTGACCTTCTACCCTTTAAGTGTCATCCAGATGTTGGGCTTCACCACCAGCGAGACTTCACAGGCATTCTTCAGATTGCTTCTCACTTTGTCTGATTATTCCTTGTTTCCTCTCACCGAGTCCACAGTAGTTTTGACACCTTGATCCAATGCTAGACCAAACACAGAGCCTTGGACATGGGTGCAGGGATGGACAACTGATCACTGTCTGTCTTAATGCCCTGGAGGATGTTTGGAGTGAATGGACCCCCCCACTGAAAGCAGTAATTGGCTGTTTTCTTGGGTTTCTGCTGAACTACAACACATTTCGCAGTCTGCAGAGAAACAAAGAGTGAAGCAGTGTGGGTATCTGATTCTTGTAAACAGGTGGGTTTTTGAAAACAGGTGTATTAAATATTAACAGATGAATTCACAAAGAACGGATTGTGGCCGCTGTCACAAAATATATTATGCTAATGATATCACAGTGCTAATATGCCCATAAAGTGTTGCAGCTGAGTGCAATTTGCCCTTGTTTTGCGTCTGATTGCAATTATGCATGTAGGAAAGTCAGCTATACACAGTAGGCAGGACAATCACAGAGAGAAGCTATAATCAGAAAATATTCTCCTTCACAATAACTGCTACCATGATCACTGGAAAGTCTCTGCGTGACATCCCTTTATGAACGTGCTTCAGTTACCACCAACTCTCTAAAGACACTAATTATTTTCAGTCTAACTGCATGTGGCTGTTAGCACTGGTGTCTGGGAATTGGGCTTTTTTCCAATTAGGCTCATCTGCATAGAAAGTAAAATGTTTGCATATTCTGCTCATTTAAATACATGCAAATATGAACATAAACACTCTTTCTCTATTCACCACTCAGCTTTAACAGCCTAACGTTGTCCATAAAACTAGATGTTTTCAGTAAACAAGCAAGTGCCTCTTTTGGTCTTTACTAATTTTTGTGAGCTGAACTCAAATGTAACACACGACACTAATGAGAAGAATTGAATTCACTAAACAGTGAAGACAACACAGTTGCACATCTTTGTTTTCAAAAGAAGCACCATTGTGATTTCATTTAAAATACTAATGATCCAATAGCGTGCTTCCATCTCGACTCATACATTTAAACCACACAAGATTTAGGATAATGTCTTGGATGGATGAAACATTTGACTTGGTTTCAGACGTAAACATGGCCGCGTGTTTTGATGTGTGTGCAGAATATTTATGATGTGGGCCTCCAGATTTGTGGAATTACATAAAGTTAGTAAACTTTGCAGGCCAATTGTGCTGTCGGTGTTTATGGATTTTCACAGGAAATACCGTAAAAGTAAATAGTCCGAGGTTTTCATAGGAAAATATGAGTTGAAAGTCTCAAGCAGTGACAGTCTAACTGTCTCGCCTGGCGTTCTCTGCCAGTGGTTTGACTATTATTCATGAACAAATAGTTTCTGTCCGTGGCTTTCTTTGCTGTATGGATTAAGTTAGTGTTTTCTCACACAGGAAATTGCATGTCTGTCAGGAGGATTGTGGGTCAGCGTCCTGCTCATAAATCATGGCTCTAACGGTGACCATGCAGTAACTCCATGTTACATAAAATGCTTCTGCTGCCTTCAGTCGGTTGTTATTTTTCAGCAATTTGTGCCACATTTGGGTCCCAGAAGTCCCAGAACTAATTTCCAGCAACATTCACATTTCTCAAAGCTGACTTCAGTTTACTTCTGCAAATCTACTCCCTTTTTTAACGATCTCAGACTCATTGGATTTTGTTCCTAAACGTTTCTTTTGGCCTTATGTCCCGATGTTCCTAAGAAAACACCCTTAATTTAAAGTTTAATTGCAAACTCCTCCAGTATTTTCCAGTTTAGCAGACGATCCACACTGCTAATCCACATTTATGCCACGGTGTATTAAAACATGATAACACAGATTAAGACTCCAGCAAACACTCGGTTCCATGTCATTTCATTGTTCAGCCGCCACCACCCTGTAAATCCCCAAGCAGAGTACCGTTGCTAAAGTGTTTTTGGAGCAAACTTGGGTATAGAGCAAGTCGGCTGGATTTTTTTTCCTGTGTTTAATTGGACAAATGAATAGCATTCCAGCCTGGGAGCATAGTGGCATTATTGTTCTGGGAGAATAAACACAGAAGGGTCCTGCGTGGACTATAAAACTCCAGAATAAACAGCTCTCTCAAAGCCCAGGATTGAATGTCTGTTTATGACTTGTAATATGAAGTGCAGAGCTCTAAAATCACTAATTACATCAGCTATGTGGATTTCTGCAGAGAGCTCTTAAAAGAGGTATTGCTGGCTGTGTGTTTGTGTGTGTGTGTGTGTGTGTGTGTAGGCTTGTATAAGCTAATATGTCGAATGTGTTTGTGCCCGTTTGGCTGTCTCATGCCTAACCCAATATTTTGGTCTATTTTACGCTTTTCTAAAAATGTAGCTCTGTTTGCTTGGTCCTAACTTTGTGCCAGTGTGTGTGTGTGTGCTGCAGTATTACGAGCCTACGTGTGTTGTACATATGTGCACTCGTATGTGTGTGTGTGTGTGGCTTCATAACAGCCCACAGAGGGCTGACCTCGGTGCAGCGCGGGAGGAAAAAAATGGTTTCCTCTCCCCTGATCTCTGCAGACTCTGGTTATTAAAACATGTTCCCCTCTTCCGCTGAGATGAGAGGAGGTGAGCTGCCGACCCCCTCAACACGTGCAGTGACAGCAGCACCGTTAAAACCCTGACACGGAAAGGAACAGTTATACAGGAGAAACATAGAAACATTTATTTTTATTGATTAACTTGATAGATTTATTGTTGGATTGATTGCACATCTGGGATTTTAACTGAGGGCACTTTAAGGTTGTAACACTTTCTGAAAAATGCCATTTGTGAAATCTTGGATTTTACTCAGTCTTTAGACTTTCCCACCAAAATTAAATTAACAAGATTTGCCACGTTTTTGTTTATTTTCACTCCAGCAAAAGAAGCAATTTGAGCAATTTAAAGTCCTCACATTTCAAGGCATTTGTTCCTTTGGATGTTGAAGATTTTAGGACAAATCTAACTAAACTACCTGCATCTGAAGAAACCAGCTGCAGGAGAAGAGCGACCGCACAAACAAACATCAAGGAAAAGAAGCGTGAAAGGTCTGAGGACAGCTGAGGGCTGGAAAAAGCAGACAGATCGCAGAGAAAGGGAACATTCATGGCCGTATGTGTGCAGCTATGCAGCTCAGTTAGTGGCCAGTCAGTTGAGTTGGCCGCCTCTGCATGCACCATCACCTCATCACTCACCGGCCTGCCTGGACGCCCAGCAGACACCGCCCACGCCTCCCGCCCTGCTGCTGCTGCTGCCACATTACTGCGTCTCATCAGAATGACCCACCACCTTATATCTCAGTGCAGGTATGGGCTCATTCATGAGTGCTGGACACAGATTTAACACGAGGCCCGTCGGTGGGATGACTGGTGGCCTGGCGGGCTGATGGATGGCCTGCCTGCTGTCTGACAGGACGCCATGTTGACGGTGCTGAGGTCGTCTCAGGCAGACGGTCCGTAATGTGTTGCTGGGACGTTTTCCTGGACATCACAGGCTATTTTGATGAACTAGTTGTTTTGTTGCTGCCACATAGAAAGATGTATTCTATCTTTCTTGTTGCACACAAACACCATGAAAAGAGCCAAACCAACAATGTGTTAGTCCAGGTCTAAATACCTCGACATACTTTCTGACTTCCCTGCCTTGTGCGTGGCTCTGATGTCTATCACAGATGCACATTTTTAAAAATAGATCACAAATGTAGAGTTGAATATCCTTTTTTAAAACAAGCTCAGTAGCTTCCTAAAACAGCGAGGCACTGCAAATTACTTTACTCAAACAGGAGAAAACATTGCTTTTGTTGGGGACTATTTTCAGCTGCGGATTAATACCTATTTGGTGTTCTTAGTGAGCTTTAGTATCTTAAACAAGCCATGTTTTACAATGTTACTTACTTGTTTATATTTTTTACTTTTATTTGATTGGATTGTTCTCTCTTTTCTACACTTTTGATGCAACAATGTAAATTTCTCCATTGCGAGACTATTCAAGGACTATGCAAGGATTTCTGATTCTGATTAATCTTATTTACTCAATCAGTTCCTGTTATTTTGCAATATTTATTTTGCTATAATACAATTTATTTTTTAATTCATTCACACTCTGTATTCTAACAGGGCATACCCTAAATGTAGTTTGAATGTAAAAGCACATAACAGGTGCTTATTTGACTGGATATGTTCCATATTAAAAGTATAAATAAATAAAAGTAGCTCACTTCATCAGACTGTTTGAGTTGTTGTGCAAAGTGTCCAACAGAGGAATATTGCTGCTGTAACAGGAGGCCTGTCACTGCCAACAGCATCCATCTCAAGCATGGGTCATACACATTTATAGCTCGTATCACATTCACCGGCTCTAGACACCACCAAATCAAGTCAGCAGCTACGAGTTGATTGTATCCTGCAGTTTATAATGTCACGCAGACCATGTGGTGACAGACTATAGCAGTGTACACCACATAAAGTAACACTATCTCCTGCCCGTCAAAGTAATGCAAATACCGGCTGTAAAAGAACATGGGGCTGTCCTGTATGGTAGAGGCGCTGCACACATGCCTGGCAGCTCCTTCCAGGAAACTAATCATCTGTCAACCAGGAAGTGGTGTGTTTTACATGTCCCATTTGTTTAGAATAAACAGTATAAGAACTAGATCATGAGACTTCATTATCACGAGCAGCAATGGCTGAACACGAAGAAGAGAGCCTACAAGTCGGATTGTTTGCAGGAGTGCTCCTCTGACAGAGAAACGTGGTGGCCCTCAGTATGTCGGACTCGTGGCCAACAGCCAACGCTGGACTCTGACTCTCAACCATTATGGGCTGAGCACTGCAGCAGGTGGCAGGAGGCGTGTAAGCTCCGAACATGGAGCAGGACTCGAGCCCAGATACCAAAGGGGATGATCTGGAACCAGTTTAAGAAAAGGCAAGACTGCCATCTAGTGACTCAAAGGCAGATGATTCTTATTCTTGATCTTTTCAGCACTGAAATAACAGCAAAAACATGTAAACTGTTGACAGTAGATTACAGATGTGTGTGACTGGACTGATTTCTTTAAATATATTAAAAAACTTTAAGGGATTTAAGGCTCTTTAAATAACCTACAAGCGTGAAGGAAAAGACAACACATACACATACACCAAACCCAGTCGATTCTTGATCCATGTCCATGACATCGTGGCTAAAATCTATCCCAATGTTAACTGGTCAGGGGAGTGCAGGTACACACACTGGAGGGGCTGTTAATCCACTGCACAGCTGACAGACAGATGACCATAAGGCTGAACGTGTGTCCTGAAGCCCAGAACAGACCTGCTTACAATTCTTTTTTAAATGCAGTTATCTCGAGATCACAAGTGAAGTATTTAGTTAAAAAGCTTGTTTTCTCCTGACAACGGGTTAATTGACCTCCTAAATCTACATGTTATCTCTAACAGAAAGACACAGAGCAGTTTCTGTGTTAGACTTTGAAGTACACTCTGATGCCACGATCAATAATGGGCAGGCTACTTCTTCATGTGACATTTTCAGCTTAAATCAGTTGCTACAGTTGTCAAGACGCCATCTTTGGCACTTTTCATCTCTGATAAACATTCTATGGCCTGATGATCTCGTTACCTCGAGATAACTAAAGTATTAACTTATAATCTTGATACACCATTAAAAAAATAGCAAGCAAAGCCGTTCTTCTGCACATTTGTTTACAACCAAAACAAAGCTGCAGTTTAAAAGTTACTTGAGACCAAAATCCTTGGATTAAAATTTGAAGTAATTTGTCATAAACCAAGAAGCTGTATGTAAGGTTTGAAATGATTTGAGGTCGTTTTACTATGATTGGAATATCTCCATAACAGAGTCAGGGCTGATGATGCCTGACCTGCCGGGTCCACTGGTGAGTGAAGCGAGAGAAACGCTGTCTGCATGAGGTTCTGTTGCAGAGCACAACACACCCAGAATGTTTCGCTGTGGGGTGTCAGGTTCAGATTTTGCATGAGCCGTTTAAAAACACTGAACCATGAAGGTGAAACCCGCTGATGATGAATCCAAACTGCTGCTTGGTGTGAATACGGTGCGAGTGTGTCAGAGTGCGGTCTGGGATTTTCCTGAAGAATTTTTAATTTTAGGTGTGACATTTACAGCCGGGAGACCAAATCCAGCCCCATAAAGAGCTGCCCCCCCCACCTTTTTTTTTAAACAGCCCTGTAAATACAGAGTTAATTTGTTTTTCGTCCGCTGTGAGATAAAAACATGAACAGTGAGCACGAGGTGTTTTACAGGGTTCGTTTCATTATTCCACAGCGCCCCACGGTCAGGAAATAAACACACTCACTGGAAAATGAAGTGTGTGATGTGGGTGTGAAAGTTTTCTAAAGGTCACAGGATTAGAAGCGCTGGCCACTCAAATGTTCACATTTGAGCGAAACACAGAGCTGAAAACTTAGAACCAAGATTTTCTCCCCCGCTATGAAATATGTTTACCACCTCCACCAGGCCCTGGGACTATAAATCCAGCCAAAGTTACAAGGCTGTAAAGTCCAGCTACATCTCCCTGAACGCAGTGGAGGACGGCTGCAGAGGCCAACGGGGATCGGCTGGAGACTTGCTCTGTGGGACAGTGTGGTCGCACCCAGGTGGTCTGGAGCTCAGGTAGTCTGACAGGTTTCAGAACCCCCCGCCATGTCCCAACCAGCTCCCTTTAGGCCTGTAGGACAGAAACCAGCTTAAATCAAACCTGTCCTGTGTGTGTGGTGAACATGGAGGGAGTACTACTGCTACACGAAGTGTGTGTGTTTAAGGCTAAACTGAATATGAATGTATTTTATGGAGACCTGAAGCTGCAGAGGGAGCTGCTGTGTATACACGCTACATTTCTCTCTGCAGCGGAGGATTTATTTGTTTTGAAAGCCCCCCCCCCCCCATGAAACCTCAAGTACTGTGAGAAAAAGTCAGACGCAGTTTATTGTCACTGAGTAACACCGTGTTACATCCCATCAGGATTTCACCACCTCTGGAACACAGCTGGGGGAGATGGGGAGTGGATGTTCAAACACAAACAGTCAAAAAAGTCCGTTATGATTCAAGCGATGGTCAGGATGGCTCGCTCCCTCTTCCTCCTCCTCTTCTTCTTCTCCTTCAGTTCGCCTGTGGCGTCGGCGAAGAACATCACATCCTCTTTTCTCTCGATCTCCCGCTGGAGGAACTGGAGCGCGGCGCTGTTGAAGCCCATCACGTCCTGAGACACAAACGAAGAAGAAGAAGAGTTTGAGCAAAGACGAACGCCTCGTCTCTGCGACCGGATTCTCTTCTCCGGACGTTACTCACTCTGATGTCGCACACTCTTGAGACGGTGTTGGTCCGCAGCTCATCTATTACAGACAGCAGCATCTGGTTGCTGGAAATTTGACCGAAATGGATCCTATAAAGAAACACACAACAATTCAATTATTTCCAAAACAGTATGTGTGTGTAATTACCCCGGATACGACTTGAAGCACCTTCACACTTCTTCTCCAAATGATTCATTTCATTTCAAAGATTTGTTTTATAAAAAAAGATTCCATGCTGTGAGAGGGGATTTTATTTTATTCAGTTTCTTCTGCTTTTGGACGGTGAAGTATGTCATCAGTCAAACTCATTCCTCACATGCACTGTTGGCTGTGCATTCGCTGTTAGGCAGCATGGTATTTGAATATATATTGAATATATATATTGGTATATTGAAGTGCATCTTTTATTTGGTTCTTTTTTGAATTCACATGTTGTGAACTTACTTGAGCAGGAAGAAAAGGCAGCGGCAGACCAGCTCCACCTCCAGGCCCTGCTGGATGTAGCTGTTGAACAGCGTCAGCAGCTCGGGGACGTAGGAGAAGGGTAACACCAGCAGAGACACCTCCAGCTCACTGAGACAACAAAACCCCACACGCTGTTTATATGCACAGAGCTCTGCTGACGTGAAGTCAGAGAAATGTCAGGTGCTCACATCTCACCTCGATCGGACTTTCTTTATGACGTCTAGAACGTAGCGGGACGGCTGAAAGAGACAAAGACTTAGTTACAGCTGAACACAAACACATTTAGGATTTATTATTGAAATAATTGTTCAGTTGCTTGACTTGTATTTTTTTTTATCACTTACTGAAACATTTCCAAAGGCCACGAGGATCGGATTGGGTTTTGGTGGAGGAAGCTGCAAAACAACATCAGCTGCTTGTCAAATGTCATTTATAAATCACAATACTGAGATCACAAACATGTTTGGAAGTACAGGTCACATCATCACAGCAGAGATCTGTGCTGTGTCGCATCTATCCAGGATTGTGACGCTCCGCATCCTGTTGATGGGGAGCTTGGAAGGTTACTGGATCTTGTCTCTACCTCTTTGCCTGCATTCTCACAAGCATATTTGTGCACTTCCATCTTCCTGGCTTCCTCTTTGTGAAGCTCCAGAGCCTCCATGATTCGCTCTGCCTGCAAAGAATCACACGACGGCAACAACATCAACAAAGAAAATAAAAACATGCTAACTGATAGCTTTCACCTATGAACCAGGCTTGAGTGCCCAGTGGGTGGGGTTTGCAGCACAGTTAGCAATGAATGCCTCTAGCTTTAGCCAATCACAGAAGTATTTTAATATTTTATAATTATTTTAAGCTGCAACCTTTAACTCTCTGCATATTCACACCCAGCTGGATCTTCTAGTGCTAACAAGAATGAGCATGATATTCATGCTAGAAGCGAAGTCAACTCACAGCTTTGACCGTCTCAACGGTCTTCTTGCCGGCCGGTGCTGCCTCTCCTTGAGTTTCTCCAGGCACCTGTAAATACAACAAGTTAATGCATCACTTCCATCCATCCAACAACAGCAGAACTAAGGTCTCTTTGATTTAAACAGGACGTCCAATTGAAGATTTTAAAAAAAAGTTCTTCAATGGTGATTCCATTCAAACTGTTGTTTAAGTGGCACAAAACACTGAAATTAGATGCCTGAAAGTGTCAAACATCTTCCAAGTGAACTGAGAATGAATCTGAATCAACAAGTATCTGGGGTTGTTTTTTTAATCAACAAATGTTGTCAAGTTCCTTGTGATGCAAAATGAGCTACAGTAGATATTTACAGCTCATATTTCAGGGGCTGGAATCTCACCAAAACCTCGACCACGACTCTCTCGCCAGTGTGATGTTATGAAAGTAATTCCTGGTAAGATGTCACTCACCACAGGCACCTCTCCTTGGGCCATGCTCTCCTCAAACTCTGCTTCTCGCTCCTGTCAACAATAAAACAGTCACTTAGAGACACGAGGAGACGTGTGTTTGAGTATGCATCCACCCTGTCCTCCGCCTCACCGTCTCCCGCTCCTCCTCCAGGATGATGGGCTCCCTCGTCCTCTCCCACAGACGCAGGGATTTGTCGTGGGATGACGACACGATGTGGTCTCCGTTTGGGCTGATGCTGAAACACCAGACCTCCCGATGGTGGCCCTACAGGGCAGAGAGAAGAGCGGAGTCAGCCAGGAAGTCGTTGTTACACAGGAGCAGAGGCTAAGTTCATGGTGTGTAAAGTCACTACTCAGCAACAACATGACCTTTCCTCTGATGCCAAACATTAAAATCTTCTCCACCAGTGGTCATGATGGAAGAATAACTCTGCTGTGTAACTTCTACGCCTATGAAATGCAAATGATCATGCAGCAACCACCCGGTATCAACCCAACAACCGAGAAGTAACCAATCTGGTTTACAGCTGACAAATGAGGTGTGGTCAGTACAGCATTTCAGCGTTTGAGGTGTGAAGGAACCCTGCCAGAGGACCCCTGGGGTAAAGCACTGGACCCCAAATATCAAGAGTGCGTAGCAGAGCGTCACCTCTAGCGTCTGGATGAGCTCAAACTTGTCTGCGTCCCACTGTTTGATCTTCTTGTCCTTCCCTGCTGTGAAGAACAGATGCGTCTTGGGGACAAACTGGAGGAACATGACGCTGTAGAAACCAAACGTGTGGGAAAGAGAGAGATTGTCAGCCAAGCGATCAGGTAATACAAAAAATAAATCCAAGGAGAGAAAGTAGAGAAGAGTCACAAAAAGACAAAACAAAGAAAGAAAGCAACTCAGCTGGGAAGACAAGAAAGAAAGACAAAGAAAGCAAATATAATTAAAAGAGGACCAAAAAAACCAGCAAGGACAAAAAGTGAGATGATCCATGAGAAAACAGATGAAAGAGCAGCTGGTGTGAAGTCACAGGGCACTCAGAGGTAACAGGACACGGATCACAGTCCCTGATCCCAGAACATGAAGTCAGAGCTGGAAAGTTGACAGCCGTGAAAATGATTTCATCGCCACACATCTGATAAAAAAGTGCTTTTGTTCCAGCGAACACAGGACTGTTTGGTTTGGGTCCGCGTTGTCGAGCGTTACCTGTCGTCATGAGCAAACATGGAGCGGTGACAGTCGCCGAAGTCCAAACCCCAGATCTTCACGTTTCTGTCGGCGGAGCCCGTGGCGATAAGAGTGTTGTCCTGGTTAACAGAAACACAAGGTCAGAGTCTGTGGGTCAACATGGCCTTCAAGTCCAAGTGGTTTCCATAAACTGATGCGAGGACAGCCGTGACCAAGTGGAGACCAACATCAAGACACCAGGAAGCAGTCAACAATCAACAACAGCTGTCTACAGGTGGAGTCCTGAGAAACATGATACGAGTTAGAAAATAGTTGCTGACAACATGTTTGCAGCTTGAGTACTCACGTGTGAGATATCCAGACAAAGTACAGGCAGCTTGTGTCCATACAGAGACAAGAAGAACTGCAGCAGCGAGAGGGAGACATGTTCACATTCAACACAATCTATGACACTATTAATGAAGCAAATACACGCTGCATGAGCCATGATCAGTGTGGTGAACAGTGTTGTGTAACGTTGTGTATGCAAGGCGTACCTTCAGCGAGTCTGTGTAGAAGATCTTGACAGTGCAGTCTAACAGAGAGACCGCCAGCAGTCTGTGGTCGGGAGAAAACTTCACACACAAAACATCTTCCTCCAACTGCAGAGTGCGTGTGTGTTTCACCGTCAGCCTCCTGGGTCACGCACACACAAGCAAAATGTCACGAGTCAAGTCTCAGCAAATCACCAGTGAGACTTAATCATCAGTGATAAAGACCAATTTATATTCAGTGTGGAAAATACTGACTACTGCTGCATATGTGACCAAATATATACATATGAGGAATTCACCAACTTATAAAAGGTGATGAGAGACAAGAGACAATGTCTGGGAAGATCTCTGTTTATTCGAGGTGCAGAATACTATGAGATCATCCCAAATGAGCCACAGTGACACCTGAACATTGAGAAAGTGGGGACTTACTTCTGACCAGTCCCTTGATGGTTGATCAGCTCAAACTCCCAGAACTTCACGGTCTTATCTGCACCTCCTGTGACAATCCCCCTCTACAGGAAGAACACACAGCAAATGAAAAGGCACAGAAAAGACAGGTGTGACTGCAGACAGATAAGAGTGCTGCAGGTGAGTCGGGTTTACCTGGTCTGGGGCCAGGCACAGGGACCACAGAGCTCCGCCATGGGCATCCACAGTCTCCAATAAGCTTCCTGAGGCCAACTCAAAGATCTGCAGCTTCCCGCTCTGACAGGAAAACAACAGCAACACAAAACATTAACTAGAGTCTAAAAGTCCCCAGCCATGCTAACAACCCCGTCCTCCCGTCGGGACACAAAGTGAAGCTTATACACCAGCAGATTCAGAAAAAGGTGGAATCCATACGAATAAAGCAGCTGCTGAAACCTGACGAACTTCCACCAGAAACAGAAATGTTGCTGAGCCAGTCGGTGTCCAAATACCTTAGTTCCCAGAATGATCTGTCTGTCTCCAGGCACGAAGAGGGAGCAGAGGGTGTATTCACAGGCCATGGTGCGAATCACCTGCAGAGTTGACCTGTACAAGGGGGCGGGACGTCCTGTTAGACCACCACTCGACTCTTTCATGAAGGGGACAAAGCCAGTAACTGTAAGCCTGTTCCAGGACCGAAGCTCACCTGTTCCACACTTTGACCGTGTCTCCAGAGGCCGAGAGGACGGCCAGGTTGTCCGAGCTGAAGGCCAGCGTGCGCACGTCGGTGCGGTGGCCGCCGAGTGTGATGCGAGCCGTCTTATTGGCCGTGGGGGTCTTGTCTGAAGTCTTCAGGCTGTAGGTCTCAATGGTGTTGTTCTGCAGCAGCAGCGCCACCTTCAGCTCACCTCCGGCACATGACAGGCAGTCCACCCACCTGAGAGGGGGAGGGGGAGACGTCAGTGTTTGGGTTTCTCTCTGCAGGTTCACCTCTCTGACCTCCAGGCTGCGGTGCTGTTTGGCTCCACACTGACCTGACACTGGCGGAGGCGTTGATGTTGGTCAGCCTGATGATCTCGTCCTTCAGCATCCTCTCCACCACCGGCTCCGCCGCCTCCTCGCCTGCAGCTTCCTGAGCTCTGCAGCAGGGGGCAGCCACACAACAAGCTTCAGGGTGTTGCCCTCCACAACTGAGTAACTACTGCAGACACACTACAGGGCAGCAGCATGAGGTCGTACAGCTGGAAGCAATGATAAGAATCCGGAGTCGCAGGACGTGTTGCAGCAGTAATGTCAAACTCAGCAGATGAAGTAGAAGAAACAGTATTAGTAGTGGTGCACCGGTCACAGTGGTCGCGGTAGAAGTAACAATAACAGTGAACAAACGATGTGTTTCCTTACTTCGCTGCCTTCTTTACGGCTTTCTTCAGCTTCTTTGTCATTTTCCTCTGCACTTCCTCCTCCGACAGCACAGTGAAGAGCTCCACGAATGTGTCC
>JAVQJL010084983.1:0-13013 GCA_036024295.1 Nannoperca obscura
ATTACACACACACACACACACACACACACACACACACACACACACACACACATCTCATTCATTTTTGTGAGCAGTTCCCCTGGTAACTTACCCTGTTCTTACAGGAGTCTCTTGAACCCGTCTGTGTTTGTGTGTGTGTGTGTGTGTGTGTGTGTGTGTGTGTGTGTGTGTAACATTGCCAGGCAGGGGGTAACATTAGTGACTTGTATCTGTGGCAACACCAGCGGCAGTCTCATCAATACACACCAATTAGAAATAAACAGTCCAGTGGCCCAGTCTATAATGGGGTGTGTGTGTGTTGGGGGATAGGGTGTGGAAGCGAGATGGATGATAATAAGTTCTTTTACTAGATGTGTAATCAACATCATGCATCAGGCAGCCGATCTCACACTGACATTCACTCTGTGTCGAGTTCGACCACTGATGTTCAAGAAACGGACAAATAATCTCCTTTTTTTAACTTTCTCTTGCTGCTAAATGTTCTTCTGACATTCAGACTAAACATTTGAGTCTGAATACTTTTTAACCCTTCTAATTTTGTAGTTGTGTTAGTTTATGTTTAAGGCGGAGTCATAACAAAATCATTTAAAACGGCTGAAATGACTTTCACAGCAAATTCACTGAAGTCCAATGGAATCGCAGCGCGTTGTTTCATGTCGAGTTCTGCTTTTTTATTTTTTATTTTGTACTTTTTCTGTTTGTTTTTCATCAACCAACTCCACCATTCTGACATCAACATAAAGGCATTTCATCTGTATAAAACAATTTGTAGTAAAATGTATTTGATGTAGTACAAAAAAAATAGAACAAAATTATACAAAAGAAAATGTAGTAAAATTAATATTTGTTGTATTTAGATGGAATAGTACAATAAAATAAAAAACAGATTAAAATTATATACAAATACCGTAAACCAATAATAAGTGGGATAATATTTATATGATATTTGAGATATTTACAGTAAAGTCCAGAATAAAAAAAAAAAATCCAGATTAAATATGTAAAAGTACAGAAATCCCAGCACACGTTAAAGTACAATCAAAACATATTTGTATTGGAATATTTTAACGTGTGACCTGAGTCGACTGAAGCTTTATACATCTGATGTTTGCAGCTGTAAACCCCCCCCCCCCCCCGCAGTACACCCTGCTAATCACAGGCGGACATGACGTGCTGTGTGTTGGTGGAGCAGTTAATAATGAGCCGCTGCCTGACTTTGTGCCATTACTTCATTGAATTGGGATAAATCTGCTTTAGTGGCCGGTGTTAAACCGACAGCTACGGTGATTAAACGGCTGATTTGTCACCTGGATCACGTCCCTGTTAAACAAAACCTCACCAATCTGCACTCTTTAGTAAATCAAGCTGCGGAGGGGCAACAGTAGACCCCAACAGCCAGTAAATAAAATGTGCTGGAGACCAGGACAACTAAGATGTTCTTTTTTTTTGTTTGTTTTTTTATTATTTTTATTATTTTATCTCCCTTATATCTAACGTTTCTATAAAGTAAAAAATATATATGTCAATATATCACTCTTCTTGTTTCTCATTTTGGTTTGGTCTCCACCAACTCTAAGAAAAACATATCTGGCTCCCTTTCACATTACACATACTTATTTTATCAACTGGTAATATAAAAGATATGGGTTGTTGCAGCTGTAAGGATTGTTCTCACACAGTTTTAGGGTATTGAGCATGCAGTTATGTGACACAGTATTATGATGATATACTGTGCAGTTTGAGACTTTGCTTCACTGTTTTGCTCTCTTTAAGTATCTGTGGTTGTATTGTGGCGTTGTTGCAATTCAATAAGCAGAACTGGTAAAACTGGTGACATAAAAATCTCCTGGACTGTTGCATCAGTGTGGTTCAGTATTGTTTCAGTGGACTAGCCAAGAACAGACGTTCAGATCCAGCTTTTTTATCTGTAAACTGTTTTACAATTGAATTTAAAGGGACATTTCTGTATCAAAATAAACTATATATATATATATATATATATATATATATATTTATATATATATTTCCCTTCTGGGATATCTGATTACATATGCATTGAAAGAAGATAAAAAAATAGTTCTCCTTATGTGGAAGTGATGACAAGACTGAATCATCCGCAGAAACACAACAAATTACTTGCAATATAAATGCAATACGAATATACCAAAGAGATCCCCCCCCCCACACACACACACACAGTCCAGTCATGCAGTTCTGCTTCTGTCCAATAGAGGGCAGGGAAAACATGCCTTCAGGGCCTTTTCGAGGTGGTGACTACAGATGGGCGCAGCAATCACACAGGTTACATTTAGCTTTCTGAGGTGAAAACGGCTCTTCTCAGATATCACACTCTGACCTTTGAAGCAAAGTCTGGTTTTCCTCAGGCCCTGCTGAAGTCACCGGGCCTCTCCCAGCATGCTTTGTCCCTCCCTCTCTTTCTTTCTGGCTCCTTCTCCTGCGACTGTGTGCGAGAAAGAGAAGCAGAGCGAGCATGTGATACCGCTTTGAATCTGCATCCGTCTGCATCTATCTTCTCTGTTTCTGGCCCGTAACTGTAATCAAATCTTCGAGTCTCTAAGAGGCCATGACGACGACTTTACTCTATTTCTCATCTCGTGCCCCTCCCTGTGACCCCTCCCGCCCACACTTACAGCATCCTTCCTGGCCTCATGCGCTAATGCCCAAATGACATTTAGAAATGATAAATGCTGCTGACCGATCAAGACGATGGAGAGAATAGGTGGACGGAGATAGCAGAGGGGAAAACAGATAAATAGATAGATGATTGGACAGATAGGAGGAGGAGATGGAGATGTCGAGGTTGGAAATGGTGCATTTGAGGACGCTTAAACTTTGAGTGAATAATTCTGAATTTTCTGAACACACACTAAAGTCTGAATTAATTAATTAACTCCAACCATTTAAAATCAAATCGTGCCAACAAACTGTAATTCATATTTTTATATTATACCAATGGATGAAATCACTTGAAAGCAAAGCATTGTAGCATCTTTCAGCTCATTGTTTTGGTTTTCTGGCCTGCATGTTGTGCTTCACTCGCGTTAACCCGGTTTCCAGATGCAGCAGGCAGCTGTTTTCAGTGAAGAAGCACAAATATCCCGATGTACAGAGGTAGTCAGACAACGTGAGCAACGAGCTGGTGAACATGCAACATTTAGAAGCTAAAGAGGCCGATGTTTTCCTCCGGAGAAGGTGTTTGCGAACACATTTACTATATTAACTTAGTAAAATGACAATATGTCAGTGTTGTGTTTACGGCTTGTTCTGCTGCCCCCAATTGGTAAAAAACTTCACAAAAGAAAAAACTAAAAACAGACAAAAAAGTAAAACGAGAAAAGTGGAAAAGTCCTGCAGTTAGACTGGTAAGCTTACTTTGATAACGTTTGCACTGATTTACACTTACGTGCTTTCATTTACTTTATGATACTTTACTTTTATGATAAATATGACAAATATTTTCTTTAAAGGATGATATACAGAAAAATGTTCACTCAAACATAACTACAACACCCACAACTGAAACACTCCTGTGGTGTTATATAACTACACTAACACCGGAACCACGGATGATATAGGATGTATAAAATGCACTTAAATGAACTATATTTGGACCATCTTAGGTGAAATGTGTCGGTCTGACAGGTGGATATCTGCAGCTTAAGTGGCCTCTATTATTGTAGCAATTATTCTAATAACGTGCAGAGATGTTTCATGAAGACACAAGTTTTAAAGTGAATTAATTAGCATTTTCAAAGTGGCTAACTCCAGCCATCACATTACGTCTCCTCTGCTGAAGTGGTAAAAACCCCTCTGATCTGACTGACTCAGCCACTGAAACACCTACTCAGCAGATTCCCTTCATTTCATTTAGGACCTGTGCTAAATGTTATTGTGGCAGGTTAAGTAGTTTTCAGAAAGTTTACGAGATTTAAAAGATTCCGTATTTAATTATACACTTTAGTGGATTATATGTTTGTGTATCTGGAACAGAATTTGTGGGCAGGAGGTTTTTCTTCCCAACAGTGGGCGAGGTTTTTCCTCAGTTTTCATCCTAGAAGAAGGTGGATCTGCTGCATCCCAACCCGGCGACCATATGTGCTCACCGTAACTGTGGATAGATGGGTAAATAAATAATACAGAAGGAGGGGAAATAGAAATGAATGAATGGACGGACTCTTTATTAATGGATGGCCTCCAAAACAGATGGACTGGGGGATGGGAGGGGTGGAAGACAAGGAGGGTGGGCGGGTTCGGAGGAGCTGAAAGAGAGAAGCCTTATATTTCTGATAGAACTCTGCGTCCACGTTCTTTATTTATGGAGAGCAGAAGGACAAACAGGAGAGACTCACACGGAATGACAGCCTGTCCAAAGGAAAGTCATAAGAGGTGCTCTCCTCTCTGCTGAGCACACCATCTCCCTCATCTGTCCATCATGTGTGCCTGTCTGAGTGAGTGAGTGAGTGAGTGTGTGTGTGAGAGTGAGAGAAAGTGAAGTGTTTTTGTGGGCCACAGTTTTCAACCCCCGGAGGATTTTCCCCATTTTTCCCCCTTCCTTCAACTCTGCAGAAAATAGCCCTGCAAAAATGGACACACTAGACTCCATCCATTCTCCCCACCTTCTTCTTTCCACACACACACACACACTATTCTGATTTCTATAAATCCTTTAGCGACACTAATTAGTACTTTTGTTATCAGAAAGTGCCCCGAGCCCCCTATATCTCTGCAGTCTTTCATTTTCTATTCTGCTCTTCCTTCCTCCCCGGGGAGACACTTACTCATTCATTCCTTCGCCGCTCGTCTCTCTCCGGGCTGGTAATGGGGATTAAAGGCTAATTGGGGCTTAATTGAATAATGGATTAGAACATGCACAAGCACATGCACACAGATGTTGTTTATTTGGTTTTATTTAGTTGTATCTAACTTGTTCTAGGAAATATTCGGCACATGCATTTGGTTTTTCTCAGCAGGCTGATGAACCCACAGTTGCACGTTCACACCTTGCTCCAGACCTTCCGCACAGTTGTAGTTTTTCCTTCTTTGTGATATTTTGCTTTCTTTTCACGCCAGTGTCATGGCAGTTTGTGTGTATTGCTACCAGAACATCTAAAGTTGTCTGCAGACCAGCATGAAGGAGAAAAGGCGAAGACAAGCAGGCGCTTTAGCTGTCAAACATTTCATCATCCCTTCGTGCAGAGGGATTAAAGAAACGTGTTTTTGTTTCTGCGTTTAATCCAAACAGCCTTTAATTTACAGCGTCTGGGGAGAGGACGGGGCCATTAGTGGTCCCATGCAGACAGACACACCAAAGGCTGTTTGATTTCATGGGGCTGAATACAAAGACAGACAGACAGACAGACAGACAGACAGACAGAGTGTGATCTCAGTCTGTCTACACTCGTTATTAACTTCACATCTCTTCCACTTCCCGCTCTCTCGCTCGCTCTCTCGCTCTCTGTCTCTTTTGCTTTTAATGCCACCGTGTCAAACACCTCCACACCAGTAGCAGATTGAGAGTCAGCAGGTGTGTGTGTGTGTGTGTGTGTGTGTGTGTGTGTGTGTGTGACAGAGAGAGAGAGGCACTGTAGTGGAGTGTTGGTGCACTATCAGTGGACACACGTTTGTTTTGGGGGATGGGTGGCATCACCATTGCCATGGGAACCAGGGCTTGTAAAATAGAAAGTAATTTGTCTGGTTTCTATGGCAACGCGCTACACAACAGCAAACCCCTTAGAGATGCTTAAGGCCCATCTGCAACAGGGCGAAGGACACTTAATATAATGTACGTGCAAAAATCAAACAGCTGCACACAAACAGATGTTTTATCCTCAGAAAACAAAGGTTTTCATTCACAACAGGACAGAAACAAATCCAGCACACCATCATTCTGACATACAGCTAAACCTTATTATTTCTTATAGAGATATCAAAGCACCAGCAGGGTCGCTTTTACATGACTGCTGGCTGCACTTGAAATATGTTCAGTTCCTAGAAATCACTCGTGTGGACTGACGGTGTGTATCTCGACGAGAGGCGGGGCGGAACACGGGGCCAAGAGCGGGTCGTGAGGGCGGTGCAAGAGAGAGAGAGAGAGAGACGGTCCCCGGTTTGAAAGCCGGTAATTAGTGACGTGCCTTCCCAAGGAGGAGAGCAGTCGCTGCTGGGAGAGCAGCCCGGTTGGCGGATGAACAGGGGCTCCGTCAAACCATCGGGGCGATGAGGGGAGGAGAGGACGGCCGACAGAACCCCTTCTGCCGCAGAGCGAACCCAGAGCAGGCTGATCTGACAAACACATCTACCGGCATCCCCCGGTGCGTGCACGCCGCGTCACCTATCTTGCGACTCCCACCTACCCGCCGACCCACCCACATCGACCACCCAGTAGGTTGTGCGGTGACTCGGTGATGCAGGGCGGAGCTGGACGCACGGACAGCCGGCAGGACAACGTCTCGGTTCGGAATGCGTCTTAGATGATCTCCGTCATCACCGGGTCTGTCCCCCCGCTCCCCTGTTTAGGTATGTACAGCCTTCAGTTTAGTACAACTACCCTGTGTCTTCTCTGCAACCTGTCCGAGTGCACACACTACACACAGCGTTAGTCACTTTAAGGTGGAAGCCTAAAAAGTCTAATGATGAGATCTTTCTGTTGCGCACAGATCCATGCAGCTCAGCGCGGCGGGGCAGCGGCTGTTAAATGTAAAGTAGGCTATCAATATGCTTTCTAACCGCAGAGCAGAGAAATGCTGGCTCACTTAGCAGCTTTCTGACGACTGTGCTGTTCCAGCGGATGAGCGAACCCCGGGGAAAGCGGCGCACCTGTGACCGGAGGAGGGTTAGATTCTCCCCGGCTGGTGACCTCCTGCTCCGGGGGATAAATCCTCCCACCAGCGGGCGTCACCTCTCCTCCACCAGACGGACAGCGACGGAGCCCACCGATGCGTCCGGCCGCCCCTGATGCTCACCAGTGCTCCGGGGCTTTCCGGTCGGTGGGAGAGGCTCGAGCCGCGGCCGCGCGCTAGGATGCTGCGCCAGGTGTTGCACGCGGGCCTGAGGACCTCCTTCCACGCGCTGGGCCGCTTCGTGGCGAGCCACCCGGTGTTCTTCGCCTCGGCGCCCGTGCTCCTCTCCATCCTGCTCGGGGCCAGCTTCAGCCGGTACCGCGTGGAGGACGACGTGGAGAGCCTGCTCGCGCCCAAGCACAGCCTGGCCAAGATAGAGGGCAACCTGGTGGATAGCCTGTTCCCCGTGAACCGCTCCAAGCACGCGCTCTACTCAGACCTGCAAACACCGGGCCGCTACGGGCGCGTGATCGTCACCACCCGAAAGGGGAGCGTGCTGGACCCGGTTCACCTGGACACCGTACTAAAGGTACACACTTCATTCTAAACACGTCTTTAAAGTCAGTGTGTGGGCTCTGACAAGCTCACTAACAACTCAAGTAGAATAAATAATAGTGGCAATAACAGGATAGAAAATACAGTTCAAATGAAACTAACAAAGAAACATGCACACACACACACACACACACACACACACACAGAGAGACAACAAAAAATAGCCTTCAACCAGGACACTGGAGCATTTAAACTGCTCTCTTGGAAACTTTGAAACATATTCTAAAGGTAGAAAATGTGACCATTCTGAGCCTCTGTGCCACTTAAATCACAGCATATACACTAAGGCTATAATGCACCTGCAGAGTCCAGCTTTAAAAAAACAAATCAATTCCCAGTCCCATTCAGACACACACACACACACACACACACACACACAGGTAAAGGTCAGTCCTGCAGGCCACAGCACATATATAAGCTGTCTTCCTCCTCATTCAAAGAGATTAATAGTCAATAAATACAACAACATGGTCCCATTTCAAATAACCCAGACAACCTTTGTAGTTATGAATCAAAGCGTTTTAATTACCAAGTGGAGTCAGCTGGAGCTCGGAGGCCTCTCTCTCCGCGTTAGTGGTCCTAAATGGATTTATGAGTATTAGCATGACACCCCTGCAGCAATTAGCCCAATGATTTTGTGAAGTTATGCACAATCAGAACTCGCAGACTACTGGCTGCAGAGTTCGTACATATACCCTGTCCATGCGTTGTCATGTTTGTCCACTGTGGTCATTGTGACCCACTTTACGTATACCCAGTGTCCACAGAGGACTGCTACAGTTAGAGACAGGCTTGTTTAGAGGTGTGCATCATTCACTGCAAACAAACTGCGAGAGAGACACACATTGGTTCATAAAAGAGAGTGCTGTGAAAGGATTGTTACATAATCTTACACTGTTACATATCTGTGAGCTTCAAGGCTTATTTTCCTTTTTGTGTGTCTTCACTCGCTCCCAGCTTCCTCGCCTGCTCGTGTATCAGTTTGTGAGCTCCTACGTTTCCCAAAATGCCATCGAACGACCCCGTGAGAATGAGTCTAAACTCGCTGCGTGAGAGAGCAGATAGCAGTGATAGCCAGTACCAGACAGGATTTCCAGTCACAACAAGAGTAAGAATTGAGTCACACCCATTGACTGCATTGGATTGAAGCTTCTGTCAGTGAATCTGTAACTCTTCCTCTCTATGATAAATATCATCCTTTACATGATTCATTCATGTTTGGGAGAAAGTCAAACACAGCCTTACCTTTGACACGGTTGCTCAGAGAGCTGATTTTCTCGTTCTGACAAAACTGCAGTGTCATGTAGAGAAGTTCACCAACAGAAAGAGTGAAATATCTCAACAACTATTGGATGTTTTATCAATTGTTTTACAGACATTCAGGTTCCCCAGAAGATGAATCCTAGTGACTTTGGTCCTCCCCTGTACTTTCATCTAGCGCCACAGGCAGGTCAAAGGCTTTACTTACCCAGTAAAATGTTAATTTAGTCATACAAGGCACGTGAATGGGAATATTAAGGTCCTAACAATAATAAGAAAACATTGGTGTCTTTTGGCAGTAAAAAGTGACAACAGGACGGTGCAAGGAAGGAACTATCAAAAGAAATCAGAGACACTCACACGCTCTCCCTCTCTGAAGGCAATGCAGCATTCTGAGGCAGGAGACAGCTCTGCCCATGTTCACTGTGGCAGAGACTGGCATCAGGCCTGTTGCCTAGTAACCAGCACTGTTGTCTTCTCGCCATAGAAACGCAGGAGGATTCTGAGACCACTATTGTTAACCTGTAGAGTACGACACACACACACACACACACTATCCCCCGCATCTGTCTTTCTTATTCACACAAACAAACCGCTAGAAAGCACACAAAGCAGCTGGATGAGCCACACAAACACACACACACACACACAAACACACACACACACACACACACTGAGTTTTGCTGTGCTGCTCAGCCAGAAAAACTTTGATTGAACTTTTTTCTGTACTCTTGCGACAGTTTATTCTGGCAAAATTGGGCCACTGGGAGGCTAACTTCTCTCCTTGTTTGTGTGTGTTTTGTCTGCACACAGCTCCACAGGCGGATCTACCAGATGCAGGTGACGGTGCCGGCCACAGGCTTCAACAGCTTCAACTACTCCTTCTCCTACCTCTGTCTCCCCGACGACAAGAACGTCTGCATCATCGACGACATCATCCGTGCCATGGAGGAGATGCAGTCAGCTCGCACCTCCAACCGCTCCGTCCCAATCCTGCGGTACCCGATCACGCAGCTGGCGGACGGGCGGCAGGCCTACATCGGCCACCAGCTGGGTGGCGTGCAGGGTTGGGGGCCCAGTGGGGCGGCGCGTGGTCTGGGGACAGGACCCAGGGGCGAAGGTGTACGTTCTGCCAGGGCGTTGCAGCTCACCTACTACCTCCAAGCCCGTGGCGGCCTGATGGACCGGGTGGCCAGCCAATGGGAATCGGCCTTCTGTGCTGAGTTACAGCACTTTGCAGCATTGCACCCTAAGCTGGGGCTGTACCCTTCCACTTCCTCTTCTCTGAGGACAGACTTCCAGTTCTCTTCGGTTCTGGCACGCCACCCCCTTTTGGCCAGCTTGGGGGTGTGCAGTGTGCTGGCCGTCCTCTGCTGCTCTATGAGGGACTGTGTGAGGTCTAAACCCTGGTTGGGACTGCTGGCTCTGCTGTCAATCACACTGTCAGGCCTCACTGCTGCTGGGATACTCAACTTGACCGGGGCCACCTACAACTCCTCGTACCTGGGCATCCCTTTTGTCATGCTTGGTAGGTTTAAATCAAATACTTTTGATCGTAAAATAACAAATACACAAGATATGTTTTCCACAAAAAAACAAAGGAGAGAGAAAGCAAAGTACAGCGACGTGAACACATGGCATGTGGGAGCCAGGATGAATATTGCTGTTGCTTTTATATCAAATGCTGCCTGTCTTTGCCGCCTGCTTTTTCGGTACGTGTGATGGGTTTTGCAGATGCCAGCCTCAGGCTGAATGCCATTTCAAAGTAGACAGATCATCAAAATGACTGACAAGTGTCGGGGCATGAGCTTGACTTAGTGAGGGGGAGGAGGACGGCACTAACAATACATCTTCTGACTCGGGGCAGAAAATTCATCCTAAGGTTCTAAAAAAGTATGTTTTTGTTGTGGAGTCTGGCACCGCAGAGTTTTAACCAGAAGGTTTCATATTATTTTATTTTAATAAGTGTACAAATTGAGTTCTAGACTATTTAAATAAAGGGACACCATAGTTTTTGTAACTTTATGAAAACCAGCAGTGGTGAGAAAGTAGACAGGACTTCACTCTCAAACTCAGTTTTTTCTTTTTTTTTTAATGCAATTACAATGTGTTCGAGGAAACACTGTCTGAGAATGTGTGCCGGTATCACATGAACCACTAACCACACTTCGTAGCAGTGTTGCATGTCTGCATGAACAAAGTAGGGATGCACCAATCCATTTTTTTCTCTCCCGACACCAATTACAGATACCTCAGTTCAGCATACCTGCTCTCTTTCTCCAAATTTAAAATCTGTGTGCCTCACTGTGTGAAACACAATGGATTTATTTTTATGTGAGGAAACACGAGTCCTGGGATTGCTGTGGCACTAAGAACTGAGTCAGCGGCCAAGTGTGACTCATTGGCTGTAAATTACAGCAGAAACACTGAGTTTTGTAAAGCATTGAAGAAACCGTATTTATTGAGGATCGATCACATCGTGGCCGATGCACCCTGAGATTAATACGGTCAGGATGCCCAGACTTTGTTTGGAGGATTAGCCATAACTCATAGGAATATTGCAGACTTGACGTCACAGAACTCATGACCAAAGTCCTCAAGGGGCCAGCTAGCAAATCTGGTGGGTGGACATGTTGAGTTTATTATAGGAAATAAAATACTTTAATGAGAAAGTAAGTCTACAGACTGCAGCAGCAAAACCGATACACTTGCATTGATGCATTGATAGAGGTTTGGGAAATAAGTTTGCTTGCAATAAGACAGCAGGTTAACAAACCATCTCTGCTCACAGGTTCAGTGTGACTGCGTCCGCAATCCTTGTCCTTAATTATGCGACGGCTTGCATGTGGAATAGGGACTATAAAATGTTATCAGTGTTTACCAAGTTAAGTTAGTAATTCATTTATTTTGTTTGGACAGCGATAATATGAAGAAAAGGGACAGAACAGTACAGTAAACACTGAACAAACTAGGAGCAAAATGAAAATGCATACCATATGTGCGTACGCAGTTTATCTTGAGCGCATGCATGCTGAATACTGCTGTACGTAACCACTCACATGTCTATGTCTATACCATAATTACTCTGTAATGTGGAGGAGGAAAGGCTGCTGTTAGGCTTCAAATAACTGTAGAGACAAGAGAAGAGACAGAGGCATAGAGAGGGGATTCGATGAAATACCACTCCAAACGGGGGTCGAGAGAAGGATTCTCTAAGTAGAAAATGAAGTTAAACTGTAGTTAGAGGGAAGGAAGGGGGTGGGGGGGGAGAGGAGAGAAGGATGATGTGATTAAACAGCATAGAAAGAGAAGAAGATGGAGAAATACGGTATATATTTAATGTTTAACAAACATTAGCCATCTTTTCTCTTCCAGAATCAGACATACGATCACATAGGCGCTTCTTAACTTACAAAGCTGAGACAAAAGACAAACTGATGCGCTGATGGAGGGAGGTAATCTGTTCAGATAACTCATATATGACAGTGTTTGTGTATAAAGAGGTTTAAATGGGTGATGTAAAGGTTTTCTTGTAAGATATTTCTGTCACCTGTGCATTCATTCATTTACTTACACCGTTGTCCATTTTCAAACCGTTTAGACTGACAGAGATCCAAGCGTTGGTGGTATTGAGCCACAAAGACTTTTTTGTCGTCAAGTACAGACAACAGATCCGTAGTCCGGTGTAATCGATTAGTTGATCGACAGACACATTTGATTAGGCATCTTTGATAGTCAGAAATAGGCCAGGTTCCTTTACAACCATTGAAATGAACTTTATGCATTTCAGAAAAAACCAACAAACAAAAGCACGTTTGTATTCCTCATTGTACAGTAGAGTTTTGGTTTTGGTACTGAAACAGGCATCACAGTGATACCGGTATTGAAAATGTACAAACTTACACCCAGTCGAAGTGTTTGGGCGCGTGTGTGTGTGTGTGTGTGTGTGTGTGTGTGTGTGTGTGTGAGTGTGAGTGAATCTGAGTCCTAGCCACTCTTGATTCAGTTTAAACTTAATAAAAAAACTGTAACAGGGACTAAAATGGTTTTTGGCAAATGGAAACATCCCTATTGTATGGGGTATTTTCTCTTGTGTTAATACCTGCGTGTGTGTGCGTGTGTGCGTGTGTGTGTGTGTGTGTGTGTGTGCGCATGTGCGTGTGCGTGTGTTTGTCCATGAGTGCACATTAGCTCGTCTCAAGCTCTGTGAAATATCAAAATCCTCGGCCAAGTGCTGTCCACAGCCTCTCTTTCTCCTCTCATCTTCTCTCTGCAACATTTACCTCCTCACCTCTTTCACTGTCATTCACTGTCTAATTCCCTCTCTTTCCAACACAC